>PVLA01000380.1:0-295863 GCA_004027455.1 Hydrochoerus hydrochaeris | reverse complement strand
CCTGATGGGCATCTGTCCACTCTCTAAATACCATCCTCTTTATCCCAGCCCAGATACACCACCAGGTCCACACCCAGAATCTGACCTCCTCTGCTCCTCACAGGGTGCAAGAGAAGGGAGCCTTGAAGAAGCAAAGGTTTCTAAGAAAAGCTGAGCCAACAGGTTGCTGGTGTACCTTGTGTCTTACATTTCACCAGAGGATGCTGGCCAGAGACCTCTGTGCTCCAAAACATAGCTGAGGGAGAAGTGCCGGGGACCCCATGGTCAAGAAGTGAGCCAGCAAGGGGTTATGGTGCTGTGACCAGGGGTGCAGCATTTGGGGCGGATCAGCCTGCATCTGTATGTGCATCTCACTTGCAGCTGTGTGAATTTAGGCATGGGCCATAACCCCTTTTTGCCTCCACTCCCTTAAATTATAAAATGTGGATGGAAATGGTACTTGCTTAGGATTTGTGAGGCCTGGACAAATTTATATAAGTAAAACACATAGAACAGTACCCAGCACAGGTGAGCTTGTACTTGTCATTGGTACTGTTTATCAGGATAAGAGGACTCTGGTACCTGTGTCCCAGGGGAAGGCCATACCTCAGACCCTGTGCGTGGACTTCGCCGCCCAGGGAGACGGCAGAGCCCAGGGCCAGCTGCTTCTCTGAGGTTCCACCCCAGGAGCGGTAGCTGGGCCATAGGCCAGGCTTGTGTTCCGAGAAGCTCCTGAGCATCCCACACTGTCCACTGACCCCAGGAATATCTGACATTTGGGCTCGTGATAAAACTGCCCGAGCTCTGCAGAGTGTTCAAAAATAGATTCGACACTGTATTCACACAAGCCTGCCGCTGGGCCGCTCTGTGCTTTTACTGACATGACAGTGAGCTGGGGAATCCACCACTGTATTGTGCAGGGCAAGGAAGGTCAAGTAAGTTTCGTTTGGCTTTGAATAGCAGCAGTGGCAGCGCACCCATACTGGGCCCCGCAGTTCTGAGCTCCCCGTGTAGCCTCAGGTGAGGTCATCTCCACCACAGATGGCTAAGGGAACTATGCACTCTGGCCTCTCTGCTCACAATACCTCCAGTTTTGAGTCTCTCCTGGAGGTGGCCACAGTGCAGGAGGACAGGAATCAGGGCTTCATGTGGCCTCAAGAGTTCTGAAAAGCCTGGCAGCCAGAGGAAAGTCTCCCTACCTGCTCCCCAAGACTTCTTGCTTATATCAGGTGCTAATAAAGGGCTTAGAGAGAAAGCTTTCATCCAGCATGGAGGGATGGCTGGCTGGCTGGCAGGCTGGCTGGCTGGCTGGCTGGCTGGATGGATGGATGGATGGATGGATGGAAGGAAATAGGTCACCATTGCATTGTTCTAGAAGCTGTTGATAAAGTAGTAAGCACTCAACAGGAGGTTACTCTGGGAATAGAAGCCATTATGTTGTCGCGTGCTAGAGGGAATAGTGAAGAAACCCCGCACGTGTGAGCCATTCTGGAGTGCCTTCCCACACAGACAAGTGTCTTCCCTGGCACCCTTTCCTTTGGGTCCAAGCTGCTCGTGCTTCCTTCCTGTCCCCCGCATGGAGTCTGGCCTTCTCCCAGCCATCATCTGCTGGACGGAGTACAGCTGGACCTGGAGCCTCCCAGTGACTCTCTGATGTGTGTAGGTGTGTAGCATTTCAAGGATGAGCAGGAGACTAGCTGCTGGAGTGGAGAGCACCCCAACTTTGCAGTCTTCATTGTCCATGCAGTACTAGTTCTTGGGGTTCCCTGGGCTGCATTATACTGCTCAGTTTCCCAGGTCAGAGGGCATAAACTGGTGGAGAAGTAGAATCTCTAGGGTGCTTCAAGTATGGAACTGAGGTGATCTTTATACCCTACCGTACTTCCCAAAATACTTCCTGTTGAACCCCACCTCAGTGTGCAGTTCAATTTCCAAAATCCTGCCAAAAGCTTTAAAATTCTATACCTTCTTCTACCCTATGCTTCTCAGGCACATAGTGGGTGCTTAGCAAAGGAGTCCTGGCACAAGGTTGGTCTAGGTGTTCTGATTTGGGTCCCCAACCCCTGGAACTGTGGAAGTTTCCTTTCCACCCATCTAGGGAGGTGGGAGCCCTCCAGCTGGCCGGGGTGAGGCCCTCCTCTGTGGGGTTGACTGGGACCTGCACAGTTGCCGGAGACTTGTGGGAAGTGGCTGAGAGCTCTCCAGTGCTTAAGAAGTGGGTTTTGAAAAACAAACAAGACCTTGCCTACGCAGGGATGAAGCAGGAGTCAGATGTGGCTTTGGGAAGCTGCTTTCTTTTGCTTAGTTGAAAACAGCCTGGAAGGAACTCTTCAAGTACGCTTTCATCCCTTTGAAAGTACAACCATAAGCTTGCTTAGAAGACAATAAATTCTCTGTATGAAGAGTTAATTTAATAGCCATTCTCATTTGTAAAAAGCATTATAATTTACAAAGCCCTTTTCATACATGCCATGTGTGTTTAAATACTGTATGTAGCCACCTTCTCTGTGGTTATGACCTGTTGTTTTTTTAAGCTTATGGACTCTTCATTCTGCCAGTTATGCAGTGGAAAGGACACAGTAGGCTTCAGTCTCTGAGCCTCAGTTTACTTATCTGCAAACGAGGACAATGGGAGAGATGGTGCAAGGGAAAGTGCCTCCCGAGGACACAGGTGCCTCGTGGGAATGTGGAGAACAGGAGCTGAACTGCCTCTGGAGGTAGTGCGAGGTCAGGGCCAGCGCCTGGATGGGCCCAGCAGGCATCAGCTGAGGGGAGGGTTCCTTCAGAGCAGCCAGCTCAGAGGCCAGGAATTGCCTAACCCTGGAGCAAAGCCAAAAATGTTGAGGCCTCTGGGCACATGGTCTCTGGGCTGTGCACCCAGCTGGTTCCCACTCCGGGTTCCCACACCTGGTTCCTAGGGTGATGTGTTAGGGCCCTTGTGCACCACCAGACCAGCTCTCACGTGGAGCTGTGGGCACTGGGCAGTGTTTCCTCTCAGGGAACCTTAGCAGTGTTCCCTCTCAGGGAACCTTAGCCCTGCCTTCTGCCTGAGACGCCAGCAAGAGAAAGCCCTGTTGATGCCACCCTGCTTCTTTTCCCATGAGCCTCTGCCTCTGCGCCTTTCTCTTTCCATTCATCTCCCTCCATCCTCTTCCTGCTCCCGTTACCTTCTCCTTATCTTCTCCCCACTTCTTTTTAATTCACTAGAATTGTTTGGCGTCTCATCACCAAGGCTTTTATGTTTCTTGCTCTCTGTATAGAATATGGATTCACTGACTGATTTCATAGTTAAGGGGGGACATCTCTCAGATCATTTTATTTTTCAGTTATGTAGTTTAACAGGTTATTTTCATTTGAATAATTAATAAAGCATCCTGGGCGCACTGCTTTCTGGGAGTGCTCCTGTGTTGCCATTTGTATAATAGGAAGTAATCCTTCCCTCTCTGGGCAGAAGCCTCCCACAAAGCACAGAAATGAGGTCCAGACAGCAGCAAGCCCCCAACCCTTCCACTGAATCACCCCACAGATATGCTGAGCGTGGCCTCGTGGTCCCAGGCAAGAGTTTGGGCTTTTCCGGAACTGACTTGAGATTGGCTCAGATGCTGTGGTTTTGAAAGCTTGGTCTCTGCGGTGCCCCTGGTTGAATCAGCCTTGCGTCAGCGGCTGCTGGTAGAAGAGCTGGGTGTTTCCCCTGCCGCGATGAGTCGTCTCACCCTCTACTTGTTGAGTCTGGGGCTGCTTTCCTGAAGGCCATGGGGACTCCCACTGTCCACGCGGGTGGGCTTCCGTGGGCTCATTCTGGTGTCCCCTCCACACTCCTTCCCCACTGTGGCATGGATGGGTTTCAGTGGGGAGGGCCAGTTCTCAGATCGGGGAAGGCGAGTGAACTGTGAGGTCTCCAGGGGGCAGCCGTCATACCTCCTCCTCCTCCTCCTGGTCAGCTCTGCTTTCCTGCCGGCCCTTTGTAACTGTACTTCCCTGGCTCTTTGCCTTCCCGTATGGGAGCCACTACCCAGATGAGAAGGGTGCTTGACACATGGCCAGTCCGTACTGAGCTCCACTCTAAGGGCAAAATACTCACCTGATTTCAGTGACTTGATGTGAAAAAAAGAAGATTGTAGAGTGTTTTATTGATGCATTCATACTGATTATGTGTCAAAATGATATTATTTTGGATATATTAGAGTAAATAAATGTTTACATTAATTTTACTTGTTTGTTTTTAACTGTAGCTGCCTGAAAATTTAACAGTACATGTTTGGCTCCTGTTATGTTTCTCTGGCAGTTGTTCTTAACTAGTGGCAGTTTTGCTTCCCAGGAATTTTTGGGCAACATTTGGAGATATCTTGATGGTCACATGCCAGAGAGCAAAGGGTTTGTACTTCCATGTCGTAGGTGGAGGCCAGAGCACTGCCAGACACTCTACAATGCACAGGGTATCTTCCTTACAACAAAAAGCCATCTGTCCCAAAATGTTGGTAGCGCTGAAGTGGAGAAACCTGATTCTAATGGACAGTGCTGCTCTATTCTGTCTCAGAATGAGCTCATCTACTCTTTTTGGCAGTGATCCCTGGAGAAAGCGCCATGGCCAGAGTCAGACACCAGTGACCACAAGTGGGTTGCTTAACCTGTCAGAGCCTTTGCATCCTCACCTGCAAAATGGGCATCATAATGGCTACCTTGTAGGTTTCAGTCAGGAGCAAGTAAGACTGACACGTAGTATGACCGATGCAGAGTGGACCCCACTAGACAGAAGTTCTTGCTATTGAAAATATATATATATATGTGTTTACTGGCTCTCTGGATCAATCATTGGGATTTCTAGGTGCCATGAGCATTTTCTATGATTACCTTGACACAACAAATTGAAAACCAGATTTATAATTTCATGCCCTTTCTTTCTTTCTTTTTTCTTCTTCTCTAATTCTGACTTTAAGTCTCAGCTCGCAGGGCTGCCATCTCTCACTCAGGATCGGAGTCAGCTTTGCTTCCTCCTCCTCCCCCCTCATCTGAACCTGTCAGCTCCTCATCGCTGTAGTTTAAGTGTGTCTCACCAACTCCTTGTTTCCATTCCCACTGAGATGGACGCCTGCACCCCTCCAAGAGTGACTTCCTTTCAGATCCTTGTCTCTGCTCTTCCTAGCCCTATTGTGTGTCAGCTCAGTGAGCGCCATCTTGCTCAGGACCTTTCAGTGTCTCTGATTTCTAAAGCATGAGTGTCTGTGGGCAGAAAATGTGATACGTCCGTCTCTGTTGCCTGAGTACTCTACATAACACTTAGAAAAAGGTGCACATTGAGTGTTTATAGAATGAATGAATGGGTAAATGAACCATCAGTGGTGGATATGCATTTCCCCTTATTTCATGGAGAGTAGAATCAGGTATTATAGGAAGCTAGAAACAATGGTTCCAAATACCTTATTTTTCTTTTAATGGTTCAGTAGAGCTTAAACCACGCCTTCACCTACTTTATTATTCCCCACTGCCACTACTGCTGCTGCTGCCACTGCTGCCACCACTATGCTGTCTCCCTGACTGGGGAAGCAGTTTGTTCTCCCAGCAATGATGCCATAGGCCTAGACAGAGGTCTAGACAGATGCCTTTCTATCCACGGCCTCCCTCGACCAGCCTGAGGGTGATACCAGAGCCGAGGCTTCCCTTCTGCTCCCAGGCCTGCCCTCTAGGTGCCCAGGCTTGCCTCCCTTTTGGTGGCAGGAAGAGCTTCCGCAGCTTTCCAGAAGGTTGCCCTTAAAGGTGGTCTGATAAAAAAGACACAGTGTATTCTCTGGCAGACTGTAGGCATCCATCAATCATATGGCCATCATGGGGGAGAAGGATGTTGTGAGGCTGAAGTCCTCTGATGTCTGGACACTGTAATCCACTCACAATTTTGAAAACATGTTAACTACAGGTCACTTTAAGGCATAAGAGGACTTACTTTGATATTACTGAGAACTTCCAGGTAAGTTTGCTCACTTCTTGTGTGGCAGCTGCTGGTTGAGTCATAAACACATTCCTCTGGTGAGCTTGGGTTCTCTGGCCTGAAAAGCACATGTGAGATGCTTGGTATACAAAGCATCTTCCTCTTGCCTCCTGCTGTCTACAAAGCCTTTTCCCTGCTGTCTACAAAGCCTCCCAGCTCCTCTGCACACAGATAAGCAGGCATTAGTGTTCTGGAGCAGCAGGGTTCTGGACTTTGTCACATAATTGTCTTTTGTGAGAGGGGTACCAGATCTATAGCTCCACCCCCAGAAAATGGATCAAAGTGTAGTTTAATCCTGGGAAACTTGAGGATTTGCTGTCAGCTCTAAACAGGCTTTGTGACATCTCGAATTGTTTCCCCTATCTGAGACCAGGTATTGCACTGGTAAAAGGGAAGACTTTTCCCATCTCCTTTACTTTTTCCTTTCCTTCCCTTTCAAACCTGTGCTTGGACCAAATTGTTTAATAAACGAGCTTGTTGATTAGGTAACAATATGTTTCTTCCATTTTTGCAAAGTCTAGAGACACATCACCAGCCATCAGCATTTTTAGCCATGGAAAAGCCATCTTTATACTAAATTTAAAAAACTCTCAGGCAAACTTAAGGAAGAGCAGTGGTTGATAGCTTGGGCCCAAAGTTGGACAAATCTGGATTTAAAACTCAGTGTGCCTTTTACCAGATTAATATCTCTGAGTGATGGAACCTTAACTTTAGTGTTCTCACCTAAAATGAGGAAGTAAGTGAGTTCCTGTCTCATAAGTCTGTTTCTCTCTCACTTAATAAAATAATACTCTAGTGGACAGAGACATTGTCTTCATAATTAATAGCGGTTACATTTCTGTGAGATGTAACTTGATTTATTTATTCATTTGGAAAATATGTAGTGGTTCCTGCTGTGGATCAGGGACTCTCCTGCCCTCTGGGGACACACTTTTGAGTAAGAGGCCCCTGCTTTTTGGAGCTTATATTCTGCAAGGAGAGACACAGGGTGAACTAGTTAACAATTAAAAAGGAGATTTAAGGCTGTGATAAGCACTGTGCAGAAAATAAACAGAAATGTGATCCTGTCTCAGGGTGGGGCTGGGATGGTATTTTGAGAGGAATGTTGTGCTGGTTGAACTCAGACCTTAGTGATAAGGAGCTGTGTGCTGAGATGGAGGAGAAGGCGTTCCTGCCAGGAGGACTAGCAGGGGAATCTGTGGGACCTTAGGGGTGTTACACTGGCCCCTGGGTGCCCTTAAATCCCTTCTTGGACCCTTTAAGGCCAAGAGGTCATGCTGAAGGACTCACAGGAAAATCTAAGCCAGCAGTTAGAACAACTGTCTGGCCCTTTACCAAAGAGAGTGCTGACCACTGTAAGGTCCTGCGCACTGGGACAGGGCATGCACACCTTGGGCTCAGGGAATGGGCAGCTGGTCGCATCAGGGGGATCACCTGGCTGCTCCTGGCAACTCAGGCTCTTCCATCGTCCTGAAGATGCCCTAGAAGGCAGCATGTCTGCTCCAAGGAATGTGTCCACTTCTGGCCATGTGTGCCCCAACCCGTGAGCCCACTGTGGCCATGTTCCAGGTGGCATGGAGCAGACCACAGCTCCCAGAGGTCAAAATGCCAGTTTTGCTTAAAGGATCATTTTTAGGAAGCAAGGGAGAAGAATCCTTGATTGTGGCAACCTTTTACCTGGTGTTCACCACAGATCTTTTATGAACAGATCTGCAGTTTGTGGACTTCGCCCTCAGAACTACCCTCATTGGTAGGAACTACCTTTATTCCAGAAACTGGAATAATATGCTTTGTTCTCAAAGCCACACAGTGGCCATCATCAGGCTGTCTGCTTGGCTTTATCACTGTCTTGCTGTTTCTAGGGCTGTTCAGGGTGGAGCAGGTGTGCATAAATGGTGCCTTCTCTGCCAAGAGGGCCTTGAGGAAAGGGCACGGTGATGGAGGGCAGCGTGTGCTATTTGCAGTGTCTTCATACGGTGCGTTCGCCTGTCCTCCTCCTCCTCGGGGCCTTGCACAGCTCTTACTGGGTGCTTAGCTGTGGACATAACCCCCATTCCAGAGCCAGCTGCAGAATGGCAGTACCAGCCTTGTGTTCCTTGTGCTGGCTCCAGGAATGGCCGCAGGGCTCAGGTAAGTTTTCTGTCCTTTGCTGACCTCAGGGGGATAGGAGTTGGTGTGAGCTGAAGGAATGCCTGGCCGTGGTCCATGCAGACCCATCGCCAAGCCCCATCCATCATGGCCTTTCTGCAGAGGTGGCCTAGGCCGAGGCTGTGGTCCACGGGTAGCAGCAGCCTTGCCTGTGGCTATGAGTGGTCGTGGGATGAGGCGGTGCCAGTAGGGGGTTTGAGGACCCATGAAGGAGTAAAAACGGGCCAGAAAGGAAAAGTGCACCCTAACTCTGTGGGAAAAGGTGGCAGTGAGAGCCGTGTGGAGGAGAGAACTGAATGCTGGCATCACCAGGTCCTGGTGGTAGCGACTCCCTGCTCTGCGCGACATTAGTTGTGTGAGCTTCACCAAGTGTAACGTGGCGAAGGAGAGTTGGAGCTTTGACACTAGGCCACCTGGGTTCAAATGCCACTTCCTCCACTCACTGCATGAGCAGATCTTGGGCTGGCTGCTCCTTAGCCATTTTGTGCCTTGCCTTCCTAATCGTGGGCAGTTGTGATGTTGAGTGAATTAATGTGTGTGACCCCACTTAGGGCTGTGCTTGATGTGGATCAGAAGTCCACAACCCCTGGTCCTGTTCAGTCAGTTCACCTCTGAGCCTTAGTTTCTCAATGGCAGTTTGGGACAGCAGTGCTCTTTCCATACTGGGTCCCCTGAGCACTAACCTGAATGAACGTACTTAGAGCAGCGGTGGCAGCAGGTTGTCCTGACCTCAGGTGGCCCCCATCTGTGGCACCTGTTGGGTGGAGATGTTTGCCATCAGGCAGATTGACAGCTGCTCCTGGCAGCGCTGCCTGCAGTTCCCCAGGCTGGGCAAGCGAAGGGTGCTGATGCTCGGCCGTGTTCTGCCTTTAACACTGGATTAAGTGGCCCATGTTGTTGGCTCCTTCGGAAGGCCACCAAGTTTCCCTACCGGGACCTCCAGTCTCTACTGCCTCACAGCGACTAAGCCAGAGGGGCCTCTGGGTGCTGGCCCACCAGGGTCTCCTGAGCACTCTGCCCTCTTTCTTCCTTGCTTTCCCACTCCCTTTCTTCCTCCTCCTCCTCCTTCTCTCTCTTTCCTTCCTTCCTTTTCTCCCTCTCCTCCCATCTCTTCCTTTTGGAAGACATTTTAGCACTATTTATTATAATTTGGACATTTTAAAAACTTATCCAATAATTTCATTTCAAAAAATGTGTCCAATAGAAACATTTAAGTATTAAAAATATCCACAAGTATGTTCATTGCAGTGTCACGGTACAAGGGGGAAAAGTCAAGATAAGAAGGGAATAGAGAATCCTGAGGAATTCAAGACCCTAGCCCTAGCTCTTGTTGCTGAGTCTCAGCCTTCTTCTGCCTTTGAGTGTTGCTCCTTCCTTGATTTTTGGGTGCTTTGCTAGATTGTTTTGTTTTTCTGAAGTTAGTTTGGGCTAGATACCTGACCCTGGCAGAAAGTTCTAACAGAAGAGAAGTTGTGTTATCAGAGAAGAGCAGGGAGGTGCAGGGTTCCCCTCCGTCGGCCATAAAGAGAGGTAGGCAAAGGGATGACCAGTGTTCTGTTTTCCAGACCCACAGAGCCAACAGGCCTTGTAGGAGACTGGGGAGATGAAGAATTCAGAAATGTGGCAACAGGGGTCCCTCAAATGTAGAGTCCTCTCCTGTTTCTCTAAGGACTATGGCACCTTGCCCCATGCAACCCGGGGCTTGAGATGCATCTGCCTTTGAGAGGGCCACAGAAGAGTCGGGTGGGCACATTTGAGAAGCTGTTCAAGTACTCAGAGAAGCGGTGCGGTGGGGCGCGGGGTCCCTGGCCTGCAGCCTGTCTCTCCCGGCTTTCTCCGGCAGTCTCTGCACACTGGGTAAATGCATAAATGGGCAAATGCCCTGGAACCAGATGCCTGGGTTTGGCTTCTAGCTTTGCCTTTTCCCAGCCACCACTGTAAAACATAGATGCTGGACATGTGTTGCCGTGAACATAGACTTAGAAGGGACCTGGTTTCATGTGGCTGTGGGTTTAACTCGTATTACTGTGACAGGGTCACTTATCTGACAGAGCTTAGTGGTTTTAAGAGTTACTAAGCAACCAGAAAGAAAAAGAGCGAATGATAAAGATGAACTCTTCTGTTTCTGAATGCCAGATTGATTATGCATTTTAGCTCTGCCTTTTCACCCACACGTGGTTCTAAATTTTTTAGATTTAAATATATCTTGACCCAACCCACCTCAGAAGATTCATTCCTCTGCTCCTCTTCAAGGAAGGTGTGATTCTTGTGATACTACTTTTTGGTCTTGGAAAATCTGTGACTTCTGCTCTCCTGAAGGGAGAGGCAGCTGGCCAGCCTCAGCTTCTCCCTAATGGCTCAGAGGTCCTTACTGGTGACAGGACACACCAGGCCACCAGTGCCAAAGCCCAGGGAATGAGAGCTCATAGGGCCAGCTGGAAGAAAGACCATTGTTGGAGAGAAAACTGATGTTATAAGGAACAAAATGTGCTAGAACTTGTCATATCAGATGAGGTCAGGTTCATATGAGGCCCTGAGGCCATGGGAGGGTCTTCTGATTGTGAGTTGAGTGTCACAGGAAAGCATGAGAGCTGGGGATAGAGCAGGGGTGCTGACTTGGGAAGACCCACTGCAGCTGCTGGGTGTGGGAAAGACTGACAGGAGACAAGGGTGGGACACCAGGAAGGAGCCCTAATACCAGAGTGGCAAGGGGTGATGGTGACTTAGGTAAGAGGACCGCACAGAGGAGGTGAAACCTGGTTGGATTCTAGGTCTTCTGGGAAGGGAAGGTTGAAAAGGATGTATTGATGAGTGGCCATGAAGAGAGGAACCAAGACTGAGCCCAGATTTTTCATCTAAGCAGCTTGAAAAATAAATTGACTAAAACAGTCATGAAGCAGGGGGGACAAGTGGCTGGAGATGCTTAGGAGAACAGCTGGAAATTCAGTGGCAGACAGCTGTAGGGTGCTGGAGTCCAGGCAGTTTCAAGGTTGGGGTCACTTTGAATGGCATCTCTGTGTCAGTGGTAGCAAAGTCATCAAAGTAGATGGTATCATGGTAAAGAAGGGAAGAAGACAAAGCCTGAGCCCCAGGCTCTTCCAGGAGAGGAGTCAGGCAGAGGTGCCTGAGCATCCAGGGGGCAGGTTGAAGACTCGGGAAAGCAGAGCTGCGCTTTCAAACCCAGTTGCAAAGGCTTTCTCCACCTGTAGTCTCTTATCTCTCTTCTCACCATCTCCCCATTATTGCTCTGAAACGAGTTGTGCTACAGTAATATTTCCATCCTATTCCAAACCCATAATAGCCGAGAGGAAAATAAAGACCAAACTAAGTCTAATATCCCAGACACTCCCGGACCTGGCTTGTTCTCCCTCCCCTTCCCCACTGTCCCCAGCCCTACCCAAGCCCCTCACTGCTTGGCACTGCCTCCCTCTTCTCAGTACGTCCTTTCTTCTATTTCTAATTCCCCTGCCTCGGTTTACTCCTGCTCCATCTCCTAGAGGAATCTTTCTTGACCAAAGTCATCAATCTATTCCGTCTCCAATTTCTGTAGCATCATGGGTTGTAGCAAACAATCTAACATTCACTGTGTCTCCTTCTTCTCTAGTCTGCACCCAGTCAGTTTGGTGAGATGTAGGAACATGTCTCCCCAGTCCTGGCATAGTTTAGATAAGAAGGAGAACAATAATAAACTCCCATGTAACACCCCATGGAAACCTGGAGGAAGTCACATAGGATGGTGACCTTGAGCCTCGACTCTGGAATCAGAAGCTAGATCCTCACCTTGGTTCTATAGCCATAGCAGAGTCATTTAACCTTCCTGAGCTCCAGTTTCCTTATCTTCTAGGTGACCATGAATGCATATTATAAGCAGCAATGAGTGGTAGCTCCACTTTTATTGTGATTATTAATACTCGTATTGTCATTGCTCTCAATACAAAGATACACAAGCATCCACAAAGTTGGGACTGAGTTGGCACTTTGGGAGGTGCCTGCTAGCAGAGGCTGGGCTAGAGTGGCACTCATGTCCTGCTTTGGGGGAGCTCATGCATAAGTAGAGAGAGGCCAAGAGGCATGACCAGCACACAGGGACAGCACTGGCCTTAAGGACTGTGCTTGCAGACCACACATCTAATACAAGCACACTCACAAGGCTGAGAACACAGTGTTTCAAATGAAACTGTGCCCAAATACAGACCCTGTGGCTTCTGGCTCCAGTTGTTCATAAGAAATTGAGAGCACAGGCTCAGGCTAGAAGGGAGGAACAAAACGGAGTGGGAAGTCTCTAAGAAGAATTGGCGTCATTTTTCCAAAGGAAACACAGAAAATAGGATATCTCTTTCCATTTCCTTCTGTAATTTTTGGGTTTCCTAAGTGATGTAACTGTTACTCAGGAATAACATGGAAGGATCGAGATGCAGCAGAGTTGAGATCCTGGCAGAGTTATGTCAGTCAAATGAGGCGTAGCTCCCTAGCTGGAATGGCCAGAAGAGCTCTGCCTGGCTAAACCTTCACAGAGACCCCCTTCCCATCTAGAACTGTAGCTGGCTGCATCTCCCGATGCCCTGCATGGGGAGGATGTGAGCCTGATTCTCACTACAAATCCCCACTCTGGAGTCATGGGAGTGGCACACTGGATTGGGAAAGTCTCCACCCTACAATCCTGAGCAAGTTGACTTTGCTAATGGCAACCCAGTAGCAGCCAGGGCCTTGGGTAGGGTAAGTAGCTCATCCTGACAGCCAGCAAGACTGCAGAACCTCTGAGGAAGTATGGTGGCACATCCCTGGCACCAGAACATGATCCCTGGTGCTGTTGCTACCAGGGAGACAGAACCAGGCGTGAACTCCAGCACCCACCTCACTGCCAGGGCCATCAGTTCACCACAGAAGGCTTGCACCATCTGAGCCCAAACTCTACTGCTGTGGCACCTGCCGGGTGACCAAGCTCTGTCCAGCCTGTGAACTTCGAGCATGAAGGATGTGAAGCGCCCCAGCCTTGGCACAGCTGGGTCCTTCCATGTGGAGGCCCCATGAACTCAATCTGGCTCTGTACAGAAGGCCATTGCATGTGCCATGTGGAAGGAGGAGATGGCCTTGCTCCATCCTGTCTATTTCCTGGCCTCGGATACTGCTCCCAGACCAGCTGTTTAGAGCATAGACCTGGGACCTACACTGCCTGGGTTTGAATCCAAACTTGATCACTTACCTGTAATGAGACCTTGGAGAGATTTCTCACCCTTCTTGTTTCCATTTCCTACTCAAAAATGCTTAACTTTTCTGTGCCTGTATTTCCTTGATTATAAAGCAGGTACTATAATGCTTTCCTAGGGCATCTTCAAGAAAGGAGAGAATACACCGCGTGGTTAGGACTGTCCTTGGCAGTAGGAAGCGCTTGGTACAGTCAGCTTTTCCAGATGAGTGCAGGGCGGTGGAAAGCAGGCTGGCAGTGCAGACCCATCTGTGAGCATCTGCGTGCACTGAGCCCCAGGGAGCAGAGGCAGAATTCAGAAGCAGCCAGGAAGCCTGAAGACTGCTGAGTTCTGGCCCTGCCCTGGTCCCCTCAGCAGCAACCTCTGGTGACTCCAGGCCCAGCCCTGCACACCCATTCACTGTGGACTGGGAGGAGGGGCAGGCACAGGCTGTGCTGTGTCACTGAGACCTGAGTCCTGCTTGCAGGGCCCCTCTGCAGGACAGCAAGTGCTGTGTGCCCTGGGGCCCCCCAGCCTTAGAGCCCTGGCTGATAGTTAGCCATCATCATTACCCTCCTCTGACCCTCGGCAAATGCATGCTTTTTCCCTTGTGGTGTTTGTCTTCGCTCTTTGCTAATGGGGAGGCCTGAACATGGCTGGGTTTATCTACACAATGGATTTCCTGCTGGTGTTGGATCTGTCCCACTCCCTAAAGAGTAATAATTTGTTGCCTGAACACACAGATATGCTGACATTCAAGATACTGGTGGCCTTGGCAGACCCCAACTCCTGCAGTCTGGGTGGGGATCTGCAGACGTTAACCCTGGTTGACATGCACCGAATGTCCCGTGTACGGACACAGGAAGGACAGCTTGAGCAGTGGGGATGGAGAGTTCATCTGTCTATCCGCTGCTCTCTGGGGCAGACTCGGTCCTGGATCCCGGGATGCAGAAATGTGGAGGGCATTGGGGCAGCTCTCGAGGGGCACAGACTGGCTGCGATCGGAAGCCCCATCCTTGAGCAGCAGGAGAGCGACAGGGCGAGCGCTCAGAGGAGCGAGTCCGAATTAGGTGCTCCAGGAAGGCCTTGGGGCTATGTTAAGGAAAACCTTTCCTGTGTCTGAACTCATTCCTGAGCAGAAATGGTTAGACGGTTCCCGGGAAAGTGGAGAGTTCCTTTGGAGCCAATTGCAACAGTGCTTTGCCTCTGTGGTCTGTTTGGGCCATGCTAATGTGCAGAACATTGAACGTGGCACTCAGGGAAGCCACTGTCCACTGCCCTCCACTCTGGCATGTGTCTCCACCAAATTCAGCCTCTTGTCAGAATGCCACACTCCCATACTGATCATAGCAAGTGTGTTCCGGGGAACGGGCCCGGCCCCTGCCAACAGGCCCTCTCGCTGGCCTTGGTGATATCTGCACCCGATTCTCTCCCTTGGCATACTTAGGCTCATTGGTATTTGCTCTGGCTTTAGACTATAGTGTGGTCAACATCTCCAAAATTTCAAGCCCAAACTTTGTGCTGGGGCCAAGGACAGTGGGAAAGTTGGGCTTTCACCAACTGGATTCCAGGTGTAGCCAGAAGGAGCTGATTCGACACACTGGCAGCTGTGTGTGTGTTAGATACACAGAGGCCCTCGTCAGTGGGACAGGGGTCTCCTGCCTTATCCAGGAAGCAGCGATGGGTCAGTCTGGTGAACAGAAGGCTGCAGGAAGCACCCTGCTCCCCCTCCTTGCCCTTCTTCACCGCACATCCTCCAGCCCCTCCAGCCCTGGCCCAGAGTGACAGAACTTGCAATCAGGAAAAGATACGCTAACTGCAAAGAAATGTAGTGCATCCAGACGTAACCCCAAAGCAAACCTCATGCACGTCGGCTTTGGAGCCGTGCAATGCGATGGCCATCATTGTCTAGCTATGTGGAGCGGGAGCTGCTCTGGCTGTGAGATAAGGAGCTGAGCTGGGCCTGGGATCGGTTCTCCCCAGGTGCCTCCGTCCAGAGAGGAGGCCCATGCCCTGCACGCCCCCGCACTCCCTGATGGCTCTGGGGTCAGTCGTATCTCAGTGGTGACTTCATTTCCCTTGAGTATCCACAGACTCCCTGGAAGGTTCCAAAGAATAAATCACTGGGATGATGGTGTGGGAGCCTCTGATATCCCAGGCCGTGCGCTTTTCCTTTGGGCCCTGGTGGTCCCGCCGAGTGATAGCGGAGGGTGGGATAATTGCTCGGGGGAGGGGAATGTGTTTTTTTAAGATAAGACTTAACCCTGAGAAGAAGGGGCTCTCCAGGCGCCCCCACAGCGGCAGGGAGAGGAGTGGATGCAGGTCACGCTTGGCCCCTTGCTGGGGTGACACCCGCCATGGAGCGCCCCAGGCGAACTCCTGCCTTGGGGGAGCTCAGCCCGGGCACTGCCGTGGCCCGCTGGGTTTAGATGCCACTGGCAACCGGTTCTGGAACACAACAACAGAGGCCGTTGCGTGTCTCTCACGCCATCCTAAAAGGCTGTGTCTCCTCTGGTCTTGTTCAGCATGTGGTACCCACGGGGGACATGGTGGGGGTCCTCCTTTACCCACGTGGCCCCAGTGCCAAAAGGACTGCTCTTTTCCTTAGCATCTAAGACCTTCAGTCTCTGGCTCCAGGTGAACTTGCCTGTTTTCTCTTCTTCCCCTTCTATCCTTCTCTCTGTTTACTTTGAAGTTTTTTTTCTTTTTCTTTGAATGGACTCTTGCCTCAACTGAAATGCTCTTTTCTTCTTTTCACTCCTGGCAAACCTGAAGCAGCACATCTTGGTGGGCTCTGGATTGAGACCACCTGAGTTCTGATCCTGTCTCTGTCTTTTCCAATCTGTGAAACTGGGGGCCAGTTACCTAGCTGCTTTGTGCCTCGGTTTGCTCATCTGTGAAATGGGCATAACAGTGCTTCTTCCTATCAGCAGTAATGGTTCCTTAGGTTTGTTGGGAAGATTAAGAGCTAAAACATATGAAATACCTGAAACAACATCTGATACAAAGCAAGCATTCAGTAAATGTGGCTACCATGATAATAACTTTTCAAGACCCTCCTCTGTAAAGCCTTGCCAGTAACAGCCACTCCCCAGCGTGCCCTCCTCCACTTCCCGTAGCCACAAAGCTGCTTCCCGCCTGTATGGATCTGTCTATCCTGGAAATTTCACATAAAAACAAACACGTGATACGGAGCACAGTATTTTCAAGATTCATCCAACATTACGATTTCTTTCCTTTTCGTAGCTGAGTAATATTTCACCGTGTGGAGAGACCGTGTTTTGTTTATTCATCAGTCAGTAGGCATTCGGGACCATTGTGAATGATGCTGCCATGAGTAAACATGTACAAGCTCTTTGTATGGACAAGTGTTTCCATTTCTCTTGGGTATTATATTATGCTGAGGAGTTAACTCGCTGGCTCCTATGGTAACTGTATATTGAACTATTTGTGGAATGGCCAGACTGTTCCAAAGTACTGGCACCGTTTTACGTTCCCAGCAGCAGCGTGTGAGGGTTTGGATTTCTCCCTGTCCTGAGCAGCTCTGGTTATTCTATCTTTTTTTCCAGTAGGGAGTAGGAAGTGACAGCTCACTGCAGCTTTGATCTACATTCTTCTGATGGCTGATGGTGTTGAGTATCTTTTCATGTATTTACCGTTTATTTGTAGATCTTCTTTGAAGAAATATCTATTCACACCCTTTGCTCCTTCTTAAATTTTATTTAAGAATGTTTGTCATTTTATTGCAGTTATAAAACCTCTTTATATATTTTGGATACAGGACCCTTGTCAGATATGTGACCTGCAAATATTTTCTCCCCTCTGTAAGGTCATCTGTTTACTCTCTTAGTAGCACCCTTAGGACCCCCAGAGTTCTAATTTGAATGCAGTCTAATTTATCAGTTTCTGTCCTTTGTTGCTTGTGCTTTCGGTTTAAGGAACCATTGCCTAATCTGAAGTCGTGAAGATGTAACATATGCTTTTAAAACCACAACCCACTTCACTGACCCTTTACAGACCCGCTTCCTGGCTAAGGAAAGTGAGAGGTCAGACCAGAGCTGGGATTTACACGTGGCTCCTCCGATCCCCTGCACGTCTTCCTGTGCCTTGTCCAGAGTCCCCTTCCCCCCGCATCTCTCCCAGGACTGCGCTGTGGCTGGTGCCCGGAGAGCTCAGGTGCTGTGCCTTGGATGGAGCAAGGACAGGCTCAGCAGGAGTGCAGGGCGCTCTGCCCGGCTGGCCGGGGCGCTGCTCAGTGGGTGCTCAAGTTTTCTGAGTGTCTCCGCCCTCTCCCTCCGCAGTGTCTCATTGTGGGCGGAGGACCCTGCGGCCTGCGCACGGCCATTGAGCTTGCCTACCTGGGAGCCAAAGTGGCCGTGGTAGAGAAGAGGGACACCTTCTCCCGGAACAACGTGCTGCACCTCTGGCCTTACACCATCCATGACCTGAGAGGCCTGGGAGCCAAGAAGTTCTACGGGAAGTTCTGTGCCGGCTCCATCGACCACATCAGTGAGTGGGCCGCGATCCGGCTGGGGCGGGGGCACATCTGTCTCCATGCTGGAGTCCCAGGTGATTCAGCAGCAAGCCCCTGGGGGCTCCAGACATCCAGGCATCTCCTGCTCTGAGCTTTGGTCCAGGCCCTGTGTCGAGGCTGTATGCACCAGGAAGCCGGGGACATGTCCCATTTCCTGGTCTCTCTATCCCCAGGCCAAAACAGGGTGCTTGACCCTTAGTGGATCCTCAGTAAACATCTGTTGAATGAATAAATGAAATATGGAAGCCAGAGGTAGGGGTAAGTGGTAGAGCCCATGCTCTGGGGAGCTCATCAAGATTTTGTCAGTAATAAAATGTGGCTTCCAGCTGGGCATGGTGGCTCTCACCTGTAATCCCAGCTCTTGGGAGGCTGAAGCAGGAGGATTATTACAAGTTTGAGACCAGCCTGGGCTACAAAGTGAGCTCAAGGCCAGCCTGAACTGCATAGTGAGACCCTGTCTCAAAAAAGACAAAAAAAAAAAAAAAAAAGAATGTGGCTTCCTAGCAACAGTCACGTTCCCATTGAATGGGCCAAATGATTGAGACCTGGCGTAAAGGAGTTTGGTCACTGTACTGTTGGTGCTGAGGAGCCACAGAGGGTTACAGAGCAAAGGAATGACCCAGTTGCAGTGGCATTATCGGATAAATCTAAGACCAAAGTTCCCTGGTGCTTTAAAGAGAGAGAAGCCTTCATGAGGCAACTTCAGGGAGAGGAGGGGCCGTGCACCGCAGGTCCAGGGCATGGCGCGGAGCACTCACAAAAGCAAGGCCTTCCGCTCTGAGGCTGGGCCTCCATGGTCATGGTCAGGTCTTAGGGAAGGCAGAAACGCTCCTCTCAGCATTGCGGTAGGGAGGTCTTTAGCCATTTTTCTCAGGCAGTGGTGACCTGTTAAAGTGACAGAGAGAGTGCCAGTGTTTGCATCCACTTGGTTCCAAAATCTGTCTCTTCAATTTCTATCTGACTTGAGACAAATCCCTCGAGCCTCACTTTCAGCCCTTGTGAAGTGTGACTGACACTTATATCCTAGAACTGCTGGGGTTAAGTGGGGTGCAGTTTGTAACATGCTTAACACTACGCCTGGCACATAATAGATGCTCAGAAAAATGCTTTGCCTCTAAGGATGTACAGTGCACAAAAAGGAGGCACTGTCCCCGAGTTTGAGAATCCCAGGCTGCATTTTCTCAATCAGTGCTTTTCTGCGGGGCTGGGTAAGAGGACAGCCACAGAGCGCATACCTGTAAAGGACAAGAACTGGTGGGAAAAGGAGTAGGTTTGGGGTGAATGGCTGGAGAGAATTATCGGCTACAGAGGATGTAACTTATTCAGATGCAGGAGAATTTACCAGCAGTGGCCTGAATTTATTCCTGCTTTAGGATGAGAAAATTCCAGGAGCCCAGTGGAAAGAAAGTTGGATTTGCCCAGAAAGCTGCCATATCAGCTTTCAGGATGACCTGTCCCACCCATGATGAAGGAACCACTTACAGATGTGTGGCGATGGCATTGAGCACTGCTTCCTCATCGGGTCCCCTGAGAGCAGGGATGCTTGCTGGGGTCCCGGCCAGGAGCCCCCTCCTGCCTGCCTTGTTGGGGCCCCCATTTAACCCCTGGTCTTTAAGAACATCACAGCATGTGATGCTCTAACAATGAGACTGAAGCAGCAGAATGATTGTGGTCAAGGCTCCAGGCCCTGTGAAAAGGAGGGGTTTCTATTGAGCACCTACTGTATACTGCAGTCAGACAGGCCAGGAACCTCCATGTGATGAAGTCTCCCCGGGAACAACTTTCATGGCAGCAACTGGACTGGCTCATTAAAGCCAGCTGATTGGCGTCCATTCAGACCATCTGTGGTCTCCAGGCCCAGCTGCACCCTCACACGCGGCCTCGCTCAGCAGTTCTCGGTGTGGCCTGGGCTCAGGCCTCCTCCACCTCCCACCGCAGTGTCCCAGCTCCACCACAGCCTCCTCCTCAGCCAACGACCTCCCGCACTGAGGGAGGACAGGCTCCCCATCCCAGCCCCTCTTCCTCCTTCTTCCCCAGGACCCTTCCTTCCTCGTGCCCCATTCCCAGCTCTCACTCCTCCTCAATGGTGTCCCTACTCGTAGTCCTCCTGCTCCTCGCCTCACCCTGGGCCTCCACCCCTTCCCTCAGAGTGTTCTCCAAAGAGGAGGTGTGGACGGTCTGTGCACACTGCGCTCCCCACGGCAGGGTGATTCCACCCTAGCCTCACACTGAAGAGATTTTCACCCAAGTCTCCAGAAGCCGCCTGGCTCCCGGGTGCCCTGGCCTCCTGTAGCTTTGCCGGCCTCCATCCCTCTGTGGGGTGCGATATTCTGGCTTCTTCCTCTCTTGGCTTCCAGGACCCCGGCTCAGGCCTTGTCTGCCTCCACCACCACCCCAGCCACTGTGCCTTCCCCGTGGCATGTTACCTCATGAGAAGGTGCCTCCCCATCTCCTGTGCAAGCACAGTACTTGGCCCATTGTAGATTCTGATAGATGCTAAGTAACCTATACCCACTAAATGCAGAAGGACCCTCAGGTGCTTCCAGTGCCTCACTCTGCAGAGGAATATCTGGAGGTGTGCCCATCTGTGCTGAGCGCCACGTGACAAGATAGAGAAGAGAGATTGTGCTTACTGGGAGAGTTTGGAAGAGTGAGTAGGAGAAGAGTGAGTAGAGTTTGGAAGAGTGAACCATGAGTCTGGCTTTGCATGTGGAGTTTCCCACTCTACCTCTTGCCATTGAAGAACTGTGATGTAGGCCCTGGATAATGATAATGAAACCATTGATCAATTGATCACTGACTGTACATCAGATATCTCTCTCTCTCTCTCCCTCTCTCTCTCTGTCTCCCTCCTCCTCCTCCTCCTCCTCTTTCTACTTTTATCTTACAAAGTCTAGAGCCAGTTCGGGAAAGAGGTGGGAAAGACATTGTCTGCCTCCATATGGCATGGTTGAACATCTAGGGCAGAGTTGTCCAATCCCACAGCCTGGTTTTGCCTCCGTGTGACATTGAACCAGTCATTTAACCTTGTAAAACCTCCAGTTTTCATCTGTAAACTGAAAGTAACAGTGCTCCCAAGGCTGGCCATAAGGTTAAAATAGAAAATACAGAGGGCTTGGCCCCCACTCTGTGGTAATCGTTGCTGAATGTTGCCGCGCTGCGATCCCTGAGCAAAGGTTGTGCGTTATTTTGCACACAGGAGGAACTCAAGCATTGCTACCAACACTTCTCTCTCTCCTCTCTCCTTCTAACAGGTATTCGACAGCTGCAGCTCATCCTGTTCAAGGTGGCCCTGATGTTGGGGGTCGAAATCCACGTGAATGTGGAGTTTGTGAAGGTTCTCGAGCCCCCTGAAGATCAAGAGAATCAAAGTACAACACGCTTTTCCCTTTGCATCCCAGAGTCACATAGTTCACCCTGGAGGTTGCATGGGCAGTGCTCAGAGGATGTTTCTGCAAGTTATTTTTGTCAGGAGCCACTTGGCAGAATTCCATCCAAGGATAGTTTGCCTTCTTTGACCATTGCTGTCACTTTAGCTTTGCTCTTCAGCTCCCAGAAGACTTATTCTTAAGTCTCAAAACCTATCATTTGGTCATCCTGTCCCTATCAGATGCTGCTTTGACAAATCAAATCAATAGTAGGAAAAAAGACAAGGATTTGGTGGTTTTGGTAAAGTTCACTCACATGCACTTCAACCTATGTGGGTTGGTTCACACATAGATATGTGAGTTTTCTTATGCTCTTACAAAATATTTTAAAATGCAGCAGAGAAAATAAGGCTTCTAGAGCAATGATGAAATAAAAGTTCTAGCTGTTTGGGGGCATATAATGTGTAACCATATTGAAATTTAATTTATGCATCATAAAATCACCCATATAGGTATGTCCTACTTAGGAATGCACCCTTTCCCCTCTTAGTGTATTTATGTAAATTCTGCTCCTCTGCACACACTGTGGTCAGAGTTTGGTCATGACCCTGTGCACCCTGCTTGGTGTCAATATCTTCTACTGCCTGGGATTTGAGTTTTGAGCCAGTTTAACAGGAGAGGCCTGTAGTTTCCTGCGTGTGGCGACACCTCTGGCCCCTCCTGTGTTCCACCACGCATGTTTGAGAATTTAGGGGGGTTTTCGGACTTGTGTAGGACAGCATCATTGCCTGGCCCTCAGGAACTTGTGTGCCCCTCCATATCCCTGCACCTGTCCTGGACACCCCATCCGGATTCCGAAGACCCAGCCAGCCTCACCTGCAAATTTTCCTTTAACAGGCAGTGCATTGTAAGCTAGAAGTAGTGAATGATCAAGCTGGTTTTGTGACACTCTGCACAGTCTTTGGGGTCTGTTGAGCAATGCAGGGCATTGAGGAATACTAGGGAACATGAACAGAACTCAGTAGACTCTGGGAGAAAAGCAAGTGCAAGGGAGGGGATTGCGGGACCATTAAGGACAGATTCCCGGCAAAGTCAGTAAAACCGGCTACAGGCTGGCACTGCTGGTTTATTTGGTCCTGATTGAACTTGTTCTAAATCACAGGAGCCAGGCCTTCCCCCTAGAGGCTCTGCCCAGGGTGCACTGCCTGTCCATTGCTCCTGGCCAACAGAAAGAGACGTCACACTCTCGTCCCACCTCTCCCTGTCAGCTCCTCTCTTCTTTCTGTCCTGGTAGAAATTGGCTGGAGAGCAGAGTTCCTCCCTGCAGACCACCCGCTGTCGGAGTTTGAGTTTGATGTCATCATCGGTGCTGATGGCCGCAGGAACACCCTGGAAGGTGAAGGCTCTGCCTCTCGAGGTGGAGGTGGGGTGATGGGGGTGGAGGGCACGGTGGGAGAAGCTTGGGAAAGATAGCAGATGCCAGAGCTGGAGGGGTTCTTGAAAGCAGGGCAGAAAACTGTCCTGCCCTGGCTGAGTCCCAGTGCCCCATCTTCCTGGGAAGCTGAGGTGCAGAGGACAACCATGCCCTTCTCTTTGGACCTCAGTTGTCCCACCTGTAAAATGGGTACAGAGCCCTCTCAGGGCTGCCATGAGAGCTGGGAATAACTGGTATGTAAAAATGCTTCATAAAAGTCCAGTACTGTGAGGAAAAATCAACACACAAAGTTTAAGTACCTGCCGAGGAGCAAGCCAGGTACTGAGCACTTTCGTACTTATTCCATCTAAGATAAACATTCTGCACTGTTAATGCTATTCATTCATGTTTAAATACTCTTCTAAGGCGAGGAGGGGCCCCTCTCCTTTTATAACTCTTAAGCACTCTCACTGTTTGGCAATTAGATAACGTCTGCCAGGCTGCGGGGTGGGTGAAAAGCCATACTTCTCTGGATCCTAAGCAAGGGGCGCCTTCAAGTCAGGGTGAGCTGGAACCCCCCCTTCTAGGAAACGTGTCAGCCTGCTCCGCCCCAGCCCTGGATTAATTAGCCCACATTGTGTACTAACCCACACTACTGTACTAATTTGAGACTACAGATTGTGAACAACAGAATCCCAAACAGCACCTCCTGGACTCAGGACAATTCTGCAGTCCTGTGAATGTGTCCCCCAATGGCCACAGCTGCAAATGTGTGGGCCTGGGAGGGCTTCTTCTCTGAGGGCAGAGTATATGCCCTGAAGCAGGGCTGAGCTCAGGAGGCTCGGGATGTCTGCACCTTCATATCCACCACAATCCAGTGCCATTTGCTAGACCCTTGGCTTGTCACCAGCTTGCCCATTTCTAAGCTGCCAACCTATATGTTTCCCGCTTAGAATACTGGGGTCATTTTGATGGCTTGTTACAAATGTAAGTCTGAATATCTGAAAATTTAGGATCTATGCTCACCTTGAGCATTTTAGGAACATGAAAAGAAGAGTGGGGAAATTAGAGCCATTTAAGGACCTCGGTGCCAGATAGGGGACCAGGGTGGGGGTTCTCAGTACCAGTGTTGTTGACCTTTAGGACCACACAATCCTTGCTGTGGGGCTATCATTCTTTGCCTACGATGCTTACCAGCATCTCTGGCCTCTACCCAGTAGATTCTAGTAGCACCACCAGAAATTTCTCCACATATTGCCAAGTACACTCTGGGAGACAAAATCGCCCCCAGTTGAGAAGTACTACGTTGGAGAATAATGGCCATTGCTGATCCTTTGACAAAGGTGTGATAAAGAACAGCTTGAAGGGAGGGAACCGTGTAATTCAGCTCTGCATTACTGTGACAAAATACCTGACACAACTAACAGGAGAGGTTTATTTTGGCTCAAAGTCAGTGGGTTCAGTGTATGACTAAATGGCTCCAAGGAGAAAATGGCATGGTGGAAGAGCATAGTAGAAGAAAGCAGCTTACATCATGGCAACCAGGAAGCAGAGAGAGAAAGGAGAAGCCAGGGACAAGAATGCATCCTTCCAGGCCACAACCCCAGTGAGCTCCAACCAGGACCTTAACAATATATACAGCTACTGAACTCAGTAGTGCATGAATCCATGATCCATTCACTTAGATCCAATCACTAGGATCCCCATGGGGAACATTTTAGAGTTAACCCATACAGGTACTAAATAGATGCCTAAACTTCCCATCAAAAAAATTTTGGACAGAGAGCATTTCCTCATGGTGAGAATCATGAGAGGTCCACTGAGTCGCTACCTATATGACTAGCATAGTGCCTTCATTGGTTTTGCGTTGCTATAACAAAATTCTTGAGGCCGGATACTTTATTGAGAATAGATGTTTATTAAGCTCATGTTTTGGAAGCTAGAAAGCCCAAGAGCACAGTTCTGGCATCTGATGAGGGGCCTTTTTGCTTAATCAAAATATGGCAGAGGACATTACATGGCTAAACAAGTTTGTAATAAAGCCACCACCAAGATGTCTGCCTGTTAATCCATTAATTCATGAATGAACTAATTCATTTTTGAGTTCAGAGCCCTTATGGCATGATCACCTCCCAGAGGCCCTATCTGCAAACCATTAGCATATGAATTTGGGCATTAAGTTTCCAGCACATGGATTTAGGGGGACACAGACCGCAGCAGTGGGTGCCTTGGCGGGAGGGGTTTGATGAAGTGAGCAGCATGCCTGTGGCAGGGGGAAATTCAGAACTACAGGAAACATCTGACACATTTAAAAAGAGGAGGAAGAAGAGCAGATGCTGTTGACTGTGACCCACTGCTGAGATCTGCTGAGTCACCTCCATTCAAAAAGACGTTAAAGCAGTTAAAGCAAACCACCGAAAACCAAGTGCCCACTGAACGGAATGTATGACTCAAAATGCCCAGAAGAGGAGATTTTGAGTGGTCTCACCCTAAAGAAATGATGAATGTTTGAGGCAGTGGTGTGCTAATTATATGATTTGATCATTGCTTAATATATATTTGTACCAAAGTACCACACTGTATGCCAATTTAGAATTGTGTGTCAACTTCAAAATAAAGAAACTTCTTAAAAAGAGAGACTGGAGGGATTAGAATACTGTACTAAGTTAATTTCAAGTTAGAAATAATCTCCCTATTCATTGTGCATTTATTGGGCGTGGACTAAATACCCGTTCCCGGAACTAGTTCATTGGTTTCCTGGGGCTGCCCTGACACAGTACCACAGACCGAGTGGCTTGGACAGCAGACAAGAGTTGCCTCACAGTCCTGGTGATTGGAAGTCCCAGACCAGATGTCCTCAGGATTGGGTCTCTCTGAGGGCTGTGGAGCACGGGCTCCCTGCCTCTCTCCTAGCTTCTGGTGTGTCCCTTGGCTTGTAGACCACCCCCCCATCTGAGTCGCCACTGTGACATGACAGTGTCCCTCTGTGCACACCTGTGTCCCACTTTCCCCTCTACCCTGTATCTAAGGACATCAGTCGTGTTAGAGGAGGGCCCCCTTCTGCCCTAGGACCGCATCTTAACCAATCACTTCTGCAGTGACATTGGTGATGCTGTTGCCAAATAAGGTCACATTCATTCTACTACTGAGGTAGGAAGGTTGAGGACTTCAATACATGAACGTGCAGTTGCAGGACACAATACAACCCATAACAAATGGAGATTTAAAGAAAATGTGTTAAAAATCCCTGACCTTTAGGAGTTCAACCCAATGATCCTACTTTAAAAGAGGAAAAGAAAAAAACGTGAGAAATGCTAGCAAAGTTGTTGGAGCCTTGCAGTTCCCAGTCATCGGTGTCATGGCAACACGCCCATCACCTCTGTCAGAGGCTGGAGAAAATCACTTCAGTCATTCCTTTGTCAACACCTAAGGGATTGGTCCTGCAGAATTTAGAAAGTGACAGATTCCCACTGACTTCAAAAGTCACTGGTGACCTGCATCCTTCTTGGGAACAAACCTGGCATTTCTGCCTGTGCCCATTCTCTGGGGTCCAGAATCCTGGTTCCCCTGGCCACCAGACACCAAGAGGAGCAGTCTCCATCCTGTTTCAGCGCTCACCCCAAAGCCAGGAGGTGGCCCCACCCGTCCCTTTCCTCACGCAGGGTTCAGGAGGAAGGAGTTCCGCGGGAAGCTGGCCATCGCCATCACCGCCAACTTCATCAACAGGAACAGCACAGCTGAGGCCAAGGTGGAGGAGATCAGCGGGGTGGCCTTCATCTTCAACCAGAAATTTTTTCAGGACCTGAAAGAAGAAACAGGTGAGCCTTCTACTTTCCAGAGCTGGCCCTCATCTGTGATTTTTTTTAACAGGCACAGAAGAGAATGCTGGCTTCCAGGGCTCCTGGATTCAAATGTGTGGAAGCAGGGATTGGTCCTTAGGGTGAGCAAGGTTCCTTCAAAGAACAAGAGAGATTCTTGAGTGAACCCTCCAGATATTGTGCATGAAACTAGATAATGAACAGAGAAAATAAGCAAGAATTTATTTCTTCAGCAGATATTTACCAAGTGTCCATTGTATGTCTGTTCTCAGGACTGTGGGTGCAGAGTCAAGGCTGACCTGGTCCATCCACACTAGTACTGTCCCCCAAGGCAGGGCGGTCAGATGTGCCAAGGGTCAGTGTGCGGCACGGGCAGCTCCCTAGAAGGGAGCCATCAATCAGTGGGTGGAAGCCTAGGTGCTTCAGTGTCCTGCTTCAGCTGCCCCTCCCAAGGAGGACACCTGGGGAGGCCCACTGTGCAGTGGTGCTTACCAGCCATGGCCCTAGAGGATAGGGGACACTGCTTCACTCACCCCACAAATATTTATTGGGTGCCTCCTGCACGTCAGATGCTGATCTCAGTCCTGAGCTAGAGAAGTAATTGAAGCAAAATCCCTCTCTCCCGGGACTTAGGTTCTATAGGAGCAGGTGGCCAAAAGACAAACCAGCGATGCCTCCAGGGGGTGTTAAAGATGGTGGAGAAGAGCAAAGCGGGGTGAGAGGAAAGGAGTGAATCACTGGTTCCCACTCAAGTACATTCCAGATTTTCTTTCTTTCTTTCTTTCTTTCTTTCTTTCTTTCTTTCTTTCTTTCTTTCTTTCTTTCTTTCTTTCTTTCTGTCTTTCTTTCTTTTTGATACTGGGGATCGAACTCACGACCTCGCACTTACCAGGCAGGTGCTTAAGCCACTGAGCTAAATCCCCAGCCTCTGTTCCATTCTTTTTAACCTTACTGAAAATGTATGTTTTTCTTTGAAAAGGCAGTCTAACAACAATGTTAGATGCGATCTTTATACTGAAAATAAATTTGATCACCACTTACCAGTCTTCATGGTCACATAACCTGCGTCAGTAATCTCCCGCCTGCAAATTTACTTTTTCATGGCTCTAGTGCTAATTCCAGCCCCCATATTCTTTGCTATTCTGCTTTGTTCATTCAGCATCACATGTCACATTTTGTCTGCATTTCTCATTTGCTGATTTAACATCACATTTTAAACATAATCTTCCTCCTGGCCACTTTTGGAAATCTCAGGATATGTCATTAAGTGTGTAATCCTGCCGAAGTATTTAAGCCAGGAAGTGGCATAGCATGGCTGGCCACTTGTTTTGCAAAGAATACTTGTATATTTTTAAAGAACTAAAGAAAACATTTCAAAAGGATAATATTTTGGGATGCGTGGAAATTCACACTTCGATGTCCATAAACTCAGATTGGCATAACACAGTCACCTATTTATTTACATCATTGTCTGTGACTGATTCCACGAAAGTGCTTAAGACAGAGACCACATGGCCGTTGAGGCCAAAATGTTTACTAATATCTGGCCTTTTAGAAACATAAAAAATCTGCCAACCTCTGATTTAAACCTTGGGTTACCTGCGTTACGGTTACAGGTGAAACTCTTTCTGTCAAATCTCTTCTCTAAGTTCATTTTCTAGGAATGGGTTTTGTGATTGAGCCAGACTGTGCCTCTTGCTGGCCGCAGTGACCCCTGCCCATCACATGACCCTCTGAGAATCTCTGAGTAGCATTATTCTTTTTCTGAGTTGTTTTTCAATTTGTATTTTTATTAGTGTATCTTTGCGGTACATAATGATTACATCACTGTGGGAGTGAGTACATGTATGCAACACATCTCAATTTTTTTTTTAATCACTTTCTTCTGCCCTCCTGCCCTGTCCCTCCATTTCTTGGTCTCATCCCCATTTGCAAAAGATCTATCTCCCTGTTTCCTATTATCCATCTTTTATTTTTCTCTTTATGTATACATTTCTCTTTATTCTTATACAATATTTAAGCCCGTGTGTCTGATTTATTTTACGTAACATAATGATCTCAAGATACATCCATTTGCTGCAGCTGACTCAGCTGACCCTTCTTTCTCATAGAATAGTAACCCATTGTGTGTAAATATCACACTTTTCAATCCATTCATCTATCAGGGGACCTATAGGCTGCTTCCCATATAGCTATTATGAATTGTGCTGCTATACACATGGGTTCACATGTGTCACTGTAATATGATATCTTCAGCAGGAAAAAGGAATCCTTCTATGTTGCCGGTGGCAATGGAAACTAATACAACCATTATGGAATATTAGTGCTAATATTCCTCAAAAACCTAAACTAGAAATTCTTTTCAACCTTGCTGTTTGCCTTCTAGGTATTTTCCAGTTGCATTAATTTTTTTTTTAAGTTTTACTATTTCCTTCCAGCCTATTACATCTTTTTGAATGATTTAAGAATTCTGTAACCCTTCCTTCCTCCTCAAAATCCAAGCAAACAAGTATTTAAACCACCAACTATAAATTATGACAGGACATGGAGGGTGTTTGTGTTTCCAGATATTTTAATGAGCTTCCTTTACGCTCTGCTGTGGCTGTCACCTTCGGCCATTGTTTCGCCACAGTGCACTGGCATGGGGACAGCAGTGGACTTCCTCTGATTCCCGTGGGGACCCCTGCACTGATGGCTGCTTCCTATTTAGCTGTGAGAAGGCGTTCCTATGGTTACCCAGCACGCCTCGCCTCCTGTAGGATGCTGCTGGGCTGTTTGTCAAATATCTGTTTCTTTCCCTTCAAAAAGCTGTGCCAGGGCTGGGGTTCTAGCTCGGTGGGAGAGCACTTGCCTAGCCTGTGTGAGGCCCTGGGTTCCATTTCCAGCACTGCTGAAAAAAATCAAAGATCTAAACCAGTGGTTCTCACACTCTGGTGTGCACAATCACCTGGAGAGCTTGCTGGCCCGGTCCCCAGAGTTTCTGATTTACTGGGTCTAGAGTGTGGGCTTGATCATTTGCTTTTTTTTTTTTTTTTAATTTTATTTAAAGAGAAACAAAATCATGTAAAGGGTAGAGGTAATACAGAATTCAAAAAAAAAAAGATAAGAAATCACTAGTTAAAATTACATATTGTCCTCTTAGAAATAGTTGCTCAAGTTACAAAATTAAAGCATACAAAGTAGATAGTCAAACAGTGAGAGTGTAGACAGCTACACATACATGAATATCTGCATGTATTTCTATACTTTCTGTATTAGAGGGAAAAACAAAACTTAGCAAGACAAAACAAAACAAATTCCTATAAAAATATGAAACCGAAAAGTCATATAAAACCACAGTACAAGGTGATCTACAATGATTTCTGTGTTGTTTCTTATTATCTTCAATAGAATGTCTATATTAACAGGCATAATTGAATATAGCAGTATAGCAATAAATAACAATATTAGTAAAAATAAAATATTGTAGACAGTATAAAACTTCAAAGGCAGGCAATAATCAAACCATAGTGGATATTCTAGTGAATCTTGTCATCTTAAGTGCAGTTGCCTATACTCTCAGACTTGATACTATCAATTATAACAGCTTTGAATAAAATCTATCAATACAAAACTGCGATCCAACAAACCAGATTCGATTATGATCAGTCATGGTAAAACAGTGTAGGTTTTACAGAACCTTAGATTAAGTTAATAGGAAGTTAAGGATGATTGCCGTACTATATCCTGTTATTTTTGGGATTAATGTCTGTGCCCTCAAATCTAGTACAGGTAAAAATGACTGGAACAGAATATAATACATCTAAGCAGAGTAGTGTGGGTAATGTGGGTTTTAAATACTGGTGCACTATTTACAATATAGCGTATCAAGACCATCTATGTTATAGTTTCTAGTTATCCTTCTCTGCCTCATTTCTGCTATGCTATTTTTCTGCCTTTGTTTGTCTACTTTTCTCCTTCATTCTACTGCCTGCCCCACTCATTGAGGCCTTTCTGCCACTGTTCCTAAAATCCTGGTATTTTTTTTCTCTCTCTCTAGAATGTCCTTCAGTATTCTCTGTAGGGCTGCATTGGTGGTCACAAACTCCCCCAGTTCCTCTTTGTCATGGAAGTATCTTGTTTCTCCATCAAATTCTAGTGACAGTTTTACAGGGTACATCAATCTGGGCTGGAGGTTATTTTCTTTCAGGGCTTGTAACACTTCACTCCAACCTCTTCTTGATCTGATGGTCTGTGTTGAGAAGTCAGCCATAATTCTGATGGGCTTACCTTTATAGTAATCTGTTTCTTTTCTCTGTTTGCTTTTAATATTCTGTTTTTATATTGAATTTCTGGCATCTTGATTATTATATGTCTGGGTGTAGATCTGCTTTGGTTGTAGGTGGCTGGAGTTCTGTATGCCTCACACAACTGAATGTCATTTTCTTTTCCCATGCTTGGGAAGTTTTCCTTAATTATTTCCGTGAATAGCCTTTGTAATTCACCTGTATGTATTCCTGCTTCTTCATTCACGTTTCTTATTCTTAAATTGTAGATTCTCTTGTCATCTTCTAGCCTTTGTATTGTTACTGCCTGTTTCCTTGTTATTTTTAAGAGATCTTTCCTTTCATGATCACACACTGCCAACTCGTCTTCAAGTTTTGATAGTGTATCCTTAGTTTCTTTTAAGGAGTTTTGCCAGCTTTCAATGGGGTTTGTAATTTCCTGGTAGTCTCTTTGAATCTGCTTCATGTATTCTATATTTTCTTTATCAAATGTTTCTCTCCTTTTTTTGTGTTCCTCCATTCTTCCATCTGTATCATCCTGAGAGATGCTTCCAGAGAGCATTTCTTTGATTACTCTACTCATATTCTGCTTTACCTGATTTAATATTTCAGTTCTGAGCTTGTCTACAAGGACCCGAAGATATCTCTTAATGTCCATTGAAGCCATGTCTAATGTGTGTTTACTGCCCTCAGTCTCCTTTGTTTTTCCTTCTCCTGGATCAGGGCTCTCAGGGTTCTGGTCTGGGGGCCTCCTCCTGCCTCTCTCTCCTGTCATGTCCCTGGCTTCCTCCACACAGGTTACAGTGCAGGTCCCAGCCCACTTCCCTGTTGGCCACGTCTCCTCCAAAGCACGCTGGCGAGGGAACTCCACCCTCTCCTGCCTGCTCTTGTCACTGAGGTGTGAGCAGCGGCTGCTTATGTCTGCCCCTCCCCACCGGGCCAGCCAAACTTCAGAGGCCTTCACCCAGTTAGTGCATGCTAGGTGCAGGGAATCTATTTGGGACGGCTCATTGGGTCCCAGCCAGGGGCGCGGCCCAGTCCAAGCAAATCCCATGAATCTGCTCTGGGGAGGGAGCAACCAACCGAAGTCACTGTCACTCCCAGTTCAGGCTCCTCCTGCCTGATTCCAACATGTCGCCCATTTGGTCACACCCTTCCCATGACAGGGGTCTCACTCCCAGTACTGACCGTGGATTAATGAAGGTCACTTCACTGGCTCCGCTATCTGTTGGGCTCACCAACCCCCGACTTCAGTGCTGAAGTTCTTCCTGTGAGTGGCGGTAGGAACAAGTTTGGGCAGCTCTGCCTGCCGGCGTGGATTCAAGCTGGCACAAACTTGGCGAGTCACCGCAAAAACGCTGTGTCCCTTAATTTTTAACTGTTTCAGTTGTAGTCCAAAAATATTTGATGAGCTTTTTTATGTTTTAATTTCTTCCTGTGTCAAGAGGATCCATCTCCCTCTGTCTGGGTCTCTCCAGGGTGTTTTATTCTGGCATATGCATTGTTTCTCCTGGGAGGCTTTGTGTTTTGTTGCTCACTGATCGGGCCATCTCCCGATCATTTGCTTTTGTACTAAGTTCTCCGAGGAGCTGGTGCAGCTGGCCAGGGACCACCCTAAGCTCTCATCTCACACCATGGTTTTCAATGCAGAAACTTAGACTATAAAAGGGTTTGCAGTTGGTAGAAAAGACACAACCCAGGCCTCTAAGATGAATCATTCCTACCAGTGCACCTGGGTTTTCATGTACCAGCAGAGAGACGGAGGATTCCCACAGCTCTGTCCAGCTCTGGCTACTTGGAAGGCATGGGAGATGAGACTTATACAGGCTTAGGTTCTGTTTCTCCTGTGTCATTGCTTAGCTGTCATGGCCATGACCATGGCCAGCTCTTGGATTTCTGCAACACTTCTTACCCAGCCCTGGTCCACACACCCCTGTAGACATTTATGAGTTTTAGAAGAAACAGTGTCTTCCTGCTGATTCAAGTTGGGTAACTTCTGGCCTCATGCTTTATCTTTCCCAGCCTTGTATGTATGTCTTACACATTACTCTCACATGAATATTGCACAGATGAATAATGAGACCTGTAATGAAGCAAAGTCCAGTTGCTGATACCCGGTGGGCACTGAAGAAGTAAACTCAGTCTGTAAATGCTTCTCTTTTCAGGAATCGATCTAGAGAACATTGTTTACTACAAGGACTGCACCCACTATTTTGTCATGACTGCCAAGAAGCAGAGCCTGCTTGACAAAGGTGTCATTATTAACGTACGTACCTCTTGGATGTGACTGCTCACCTGTTGTTCCCTCTGTGACTCGGGCTGGCAGCATCAGCAGGTGTGGGAGAAGACAGTGTCCTGGTGGAGCAAGGGGAGGAGGGGGAATGGACCACTTGCTTGCTACCTTCCTGGTCCTGGGCATTGCATGAGCCTGCATCCATGCCCTTAGGAATGTTTCTGCAGACATCTGTGGTTCCCAGGGTAACATGGATCAGCCGAGCCTTTGCCTTCTGCAAGTCCCATTCAGCCCTGCCCCTTCTCTGCAAAGTCATTTGTCACTTGGAGACAGATGGGGGTTCCTTGCCATGCTGAGACTCACTTGTGAGTTTCTCACTGGGTCTCCTTGTCCTGATATAGTGGAAGGTTACTATTGATGTAGTCAGAAAGACAAGAATGAAAGTGTGGCTCTGCCACATACAGCCTCCGGATCCTGGGTGGGCTGTTCATAATTTTTCAGAACTTCAGTCTTTACATCTTTCTGAAAATGTTGTTGAGAAGGACAAATAAACGTGTGTGCACACAGAGAGCCTCGCATAGCCCAGCCTGTGGAGGGTGCATAGACTCCCCCTGCCACTTTGGCCTTATTTGGGTACCTGCTCTTGTGTGCTGTGACTTCTTGGTTCCTGCTTTGTGGCTCCACATCTTTTAGTGTAAACAGAGCACCAGGTTAGAGTCCCTGGGCTGTCAGCTCTGTCGGTCAGGCTTCAGCTCTGGCAGAGACCTATTCTTGTGGCTGCTGCTGTATCCTCACGATAAGAATCGCACAGCCCCAGGCCAGCTGCTCTCTGGGTGCCAGCCTAGTGCTCAGGTGGCTTGGGCCCATTCCCTGCTGCTTCTCAGGGAAGGATGGGCCTGTCTCCTCACTAGCTTGTGCTGGCAGCCAGTTGGGTGCTCTGGTAACCCAGCCTCCCCTGGGCCTCCTCCACATGGGCTCAGCTCTTCGGGGTGACCTAATCTGTGACCAGAGGCTCTGGCTGGCTCACATAGAGCTGACAGCATGGCAGGGGATGTGTGGGCACTGGACTTGGACTGTAGAGCCTGCTTCTGGCTTCCACTCTTAGGAGGTGGCATCCTGTTTTCCCTGTACCCCTAGGAATCCCCCATAAGATTATCTCCTCATTCTGGAGCTGCATCGGATAAAACAAAGCCATCCTGGGGCACAGGGCTGTCACTGTAATGGGTGCCTTTGCAGAGCAGGACCTGGGCAGTCAGGCAAAGTGCGACTTGAGTTTTGTGATCCACTGACCAAGTACTCCAGGCCGCTGAGATGCTAAGGTCACCTTCAGATCATCTCAGTGCCTTTGTCCTGGTAATGATGTGTTGTTTGTGGCACCTTGGCTCCTGGGACATTGTCAAAGCCCCTGCATCTTCCTATCTCAGGCTCTGTCTCAGGACACAGATGGACGGGGATGACTTGCTCTGCTCTCATCTTACCCTGGGGGAGCTGAGAGTGAATCCCAGGCCTTAACTCGAAGTGGGTCCAAGGCCCTAACTGGGATCCACTCCCAGCCTCTCCTTATCCTTCAAGGGAGAGAACCACTCGAGCACCTCCTTATCCCGCCTCAGCGAAGCACTACACACCTGAGACTCCCAGTATAGCAGCCTGGGGTAGGTGGGTGCTCAACCACATCCAGCCTGGAGGTCTACTTCCTCCACCAGATCCCAGCAGGTCCTGCTTGGAATGTCCACACTGACAGTGTCTCCACTGTGTAGCTTTTTCATACTCACAACTCACCTGGTCCCCTTTCGTGGGGCTGGGGAAATGTGTGAGATCTCCATTTGCTCTTTTCCCATCTCATGACCACACCTTCAAGGGATGCCAGTGATCATGTGACTCAAGAATAGTTACCAGACAGGAAACCATCTAACAGAAGCTCCATCCCGACCCTGAGCTCCTGAGCCGATGCTGGGTAAAATTGGGGAGGGGGGAGGATGGATGTGGAAATGTTAGATTTCCCCAAACAGTGTATTTGAAGTCAGAAAACTAAGACAAGAGTTCATCAGCTAGAAATTAGGCTGTGCCTTGCTGGTGCCTTGATGGGTCCCAGTGACACTGTGCTGCATGCCACCTTCTATGCCATCGTGAATTACTGGAGCAGGCATTCTCACTCACTGAGCTCATCCCGTGTGTCAGGCATGGAGCTGGAGGTTTCATGTGTCCAGTGTCACACTGTCCCCTTGGCTCTGAAGTACATTTATTGTTCCCTGAGAAAATAGACTTAGAACTAAGTCAAACGGCTCACAAACTTTGAATGAGTGAGTGGCTGGGCTGGGTTTTGAGCAGTGCACTGGCTGACTGCAAAGGCAGTGTTCATCTTACACCCTGGTCCTCCTCTCCACTGAGGTGTGTGGACTTTTTGTGTCATCTCTTTGGGAAATGTGGCCTTTTAGCTTTAGTCACAGACTCTGAGCAGCTCAGACTCCCAGACTACTTTAAACTTTCTCCGTTCTCTGCATAGGATGGGGCCCCAACAGGATGGGTTTCCTAATCTCCTAAACCCACGGCTCCGCCCCAGCAGGGAAACAGAACAATGAACAGCCTAACAGCAAAACCAAGCTGTTCCGCAGCCCTCAGCTCCACCGGAAGAGGAGTAACTGAATCTGGAAAGGCAGCGAGAGTTATGTCAAGCACATTTTTTTTTTTTTTTTCTGGTGTCGTTTGACTGCTAAGTGCAGCAGGTCTGGACCACATTAACTCAACTCAGTCCATTTTTAAGTCACACTGACTCATTTGTTCTTTTGTCTTTTAATCATATTAAACGTTATCACAAGAGCCAGCCGTGCAAAATGTGCTTCTTCTTGGTGGCAAGACCATTATAAAGAACACTGCGCATGACAACTCTCTGTGCTCTCTGATGAAATTCCTACTGAGACAGATCTTTTAGAATTTAGTGCCAGGAAAAGATTGCCTTTCTAAGGAACTGCTATGCTTCCTTCTTTCTGATAAGGAAATCCCTGTAACATATCACATTTCCCTTTTGCCTTGGTTGCCAGGAAGCCCAGTGCCAAATTTGATGCTTAATCACAGCTGTGTTAACCCTCACAGCTGGCCGATTTGCTTCTGCTTTATGTCCTCTTGGCTCTGACCTTCCGGTTCTGCTCTGATTAGCCTCATGGTGTGGACCCATTCCACAGCCTTTCGCTTGGTATGAATCCTAGCCCTTTAGAGGGACAGGCTGCCGTACCATGTCTTGATCCTCCCCAGGACTACATCGACACGGAGATGCTGCTCTGTGCGGAGAACGTGAACCAGGACAACCTGCTGTCCTATGCCCGGGAAGCTGCAGACTTTGCCACCAACTACCAGCTGCCATCCTTAGACTTTGCCATCAACCACTACGGGCAGCCCGACGTGGCCATGTTCGACTTCACTTCCATGTACGCCTCAGAGAACGCCGCCCTGGTGCGCGAACGCCAGGGACACCCGCTGCTCGTGGCCCTCGTGGGTGACAGCTTGCTTGAGGTACCGCCTGTGTTTGGAGCTCCTCGCTCCTGCTACAAGACAGATCTCTGCATTTAAGCTCTGCCTGGAAGCATCTGCTGTCACCCATCCCGGGGAAGTGCAGGCTCTCAGCCAGGGCTGGGACTCTGCCAAGGCCGCCAGGCCCCAGAGCCTCCCTGGTCACTCCATTTCCAAGCACCTGTCTTCCTGTGTATAGGTGGTAGAGCTCTCTCTCTCCTATCTCTGGCTTTTTCTGGGCTGACTTTGTTGAAGTACAACATTGAGCAGCCCTGTCTGGACCATGGGGCATCCCGTTCAGAGCCTTGAGCTTCTTTCCCAACATTGGGGACCCTTTATGGCCTGTGCATGTGGAGATCTTACAGGGTACAACAAGAGAGGTGTAGGGGCCTCAAAGCCCAGTTTTCTGGCCATAGCCTCCATGGGCAAATCTGCAAGCACAAGGACCCTTAGATTAAACGAATATTTTTTAGAAGAGATATAATTTTATGGTAATGTAAGCACTGAACAAACAGTGTTTCTATATTTAAGAGTCCAATTCCAGTGCATACTTCATGGGTGCTGGTGACTCAGCTGGGCTGAATCGCTCCTTGCTCACCATTGTGCGTGGATGCACAGCCCAGCCCTGGGTCGGTCCCTCAGCGCCCATCTGCTCCCACCTGGCCATGCGGTCCGGCCTCCCCTCCACACACCACTCCTGGGCTCCGGCACTTTCCAGGCACTGAGCCTTTGCCCACACTGCTCCCAGTGACTCATGACTAGAATCCTACCAGGACTTTCAAATCAGCATAAATCCACCTCTTTCGTGCAGCGTTTCCCGGTTTCCTTCTCCCCCGAGTGCCCTCAGCATCTGACTCTGTGCCACAGCTGCTTGAGCTTGCAGTGAGCTTTACAGACAGCAGGGCTCCTGCCCTGCCACCTCCCTGTCCCTCCGGTGTGTTGCTCAGGGCTGGCGATCTGAGAGTGCTGGGCAGAATGGGGCAGTGGTACACTGGGAGGCATCTGTTACCAACCGGAATTTCGCATGGGTTCTTTTGTAGCCATTTTGGCCTATGGGTACAGGCTGCGCCCGTGGCTTCCTGGCGGCCTTTGACACAGCGTGGATGGTGAAGAGCTGGGACCAGGGGACTCCTCCCCTGGAAGTGCTAGCTGAAAGGTGAGTTTTGAGAGCAGACTCCTGGCAGGAGGCCAGCTGGGTCAGTGTTGGTCATGAATTGGGTCAGAGCACCTGTACCTGGAGTCTCCGTCTTGTGCTTATCCGCTGTCCCCACGTGGCGTCCACAAGGACACTCTCCACCCTGGTGCTCCCCCTTCAGTGACTTCTTCTGCATGCCCGAGATAACTCTTCTTCCAGGGTAGCCCCAGTGTTGGGCTCACCAGCGTAACTCACTGCCCAGTGAGGTTTTATTTAAGGGAGTCTTCCAGGACTGTGCTGCGTGTCCTGTCCTGGGTGTCTGGCCTCCCAGGCCTCTCCCATGGCTGAGATCCTGGGCCTCCTCCCAGACCCCAGCTGTTGGCCACGTGTCTTTGACAGCCAGAGGATGGGGAGAAGTTGGGGCCGACAGGGGAAGCAGCTTCGCACGTCTTGGGTGTGGAGGCCCATGGCTGTGGGGGGCTGACCACAGAAGGCGGTGTGGCCAAATTGTAATTATACTGGAACCAGGGGTGACTGTGCTTCCAGCCCTGGGTCAGTGCCTTCTGCCTGGGGAGGAAGCTAGCAGCCTGCCACGCAGACACTCCTTCCTCTCTGCACCGTGACCATCCCTCCCCTGTTTTGCAGATCTGAGAACCAAGTCGGGAGGGTTATACAAACACAGCCAGAAGCCCCAGAATCAGGGCCATGGGAAAGAAGAGGGTGGGGACAAGGGCATGAGGTGGCAAGAGCCATCATGACCTCTGCGCTCTGCTTCCCTTCAGAGAAAGTCTTTACCGGCTCTTACCTCAGACAACCCCAGAGAACATCAACAAGAACTTTGAGCAGTATACACTGGACCCAGGGACGCGGTACCCAAACCTCAACTCACACTGTGTCCGGCCCCATCAGGTAGGTCCATCCCTGGGCCCTCCCTGCCTGGGTCACTGCACTGAGTGGAGGAAAGGGGTTTCTCACAAGGCCTGGGCATCTTCCAGGGACTGAGGCCAGCAAAATTAGTTGGCCCAAAGATGGGACCCAGTCTCTTCTCAGGAGATGCAGGAGTACAAAGCAGACAGCCCTCTTTCTAGTCCTCAGGAGGCTCTAGGACATGTATGGGTCATGTATATTTATATACATATATGCATATATTTGCATATGTTAATTTGTCACTGAGCCTATGATCATGCTCCTTGCAAATAATCTACTAGGCCAAATTTCTCTCTTTCTTATCACTCACGGTCCCAGACTCTATCATTTCTCCCTCTGATTCAGACCCACCCAATCCCTACTTCATTCAGTTACTAGAAACAGAAAACACTGTGAGTTTTTAAAAGTTAGCCAGTGAGTAGCCTCACCATCATTTCCCCCATATTTGGGTGGACCACTGAGGTCCCTTGTCCACATCCCACTTGCCTGCGGTCCCTGGGGGGTCATGCCTCCCAGCAGTGCAGGTCGGCAGTGGGGCGGGCGATGAGCAATGCCTGGGGTGAGTAGAGAGCCCTGCACCTGACGCTGGGGAAACTGCTGGCCAAGTGTGCACTATCTCTTGCTTGTAGGTAAAACACCTATATGTCACCAAGGAGCTGGACTACCATCCTCTTGAGAGATTCAACTCAGTGAGGAGATCTGTCAACCTCTCCAGGCGGGGTAAGTCGCCCTCCTGGGAGCCTGACCAGGTCACTGAGACGCGCTTGGCAGGGAGGAAGTCTGTCCAGGAGCACTGGAGATGTGGCTCTGCAGCCTGTTCCTTGTGGGACCTTGGACAGATGCCTCTGCTCTCCGAAAGAGCTCTGTGCTCCCTCGAGGGAACGGCCAAGAGCAGGGCAGCACCTGCCTGCAGGATCATTGGGAGGATTAGAGAGTCAGTGTGTGTCGGGCACTTGGCTTGGCAAAGTGAACCGTGGAGTGGTCCCACAGGCTTGCTCTCATTTTCCTCTTGTTCTAGTGTGGGGGTCTCGTTTCCCTCTTGGATGGCACGCTCTGTGGGGTTTAGCCTCGTTTTACTCCTCCTAGGCCCAGCCCGCCTCTGGGCATGTGCCGGTGCTTTGTGGCAGGAAAAGGGGTGACTCCAGGAGTCACTTGCTGGCACCAGTTTCCCTTAGGTTCCTCTCCTGCCTACAGATGCTCTGGCTGCCTCTCCCTGTCCAGAGTACCTGTCCTTGGGCAGACAAGCCCAGCCTTCTTCCCTCCGCCCCTCTGCACACCATGTGCCCCGCCGCTGTGATACACTGTTTGCTGTAATAAACCACTTTACTGTTATACAAACATGCCAGGATTTCTGCATTCTTGTCACTGCCCAGCCCTGTTTTCCTGGAATGCTTTCTTCTGGCCGAGGGACTCCTGACACTTCTCCAGAGCCAGCTCCAGTGCACCGGCCTGGATACTTTCTATGGAGAGTTTCCCTGCCCAGGGCCAGCGTGGGGCAAACCTGCCCATGCACCACCCAGCATGGCTCCTCTGCAGTGCAGCACCATGCCATCATCACCCACTGTTGTCGGCAGAGTCTGCGTCCCTAGCCTCCAACACAGGGCCTGGCCAGCGTCCTGTTAGAGGACAATGTGCCTCCCATCGAGTTTCTTGTCTTTCAGGCTAGCTCTTGAGCCAATGCCCAAATAGCAGCCTTCGGGGTTGTGCCTGTATCCCGCTGTCTTGCAGTGCTGCAAGGTTCCTCTGGTCCCCAGCAGTGATGGCAGTAGGAGGAAACATGCAGAGGGACTCCCTGAGATCCCCCACACCTCACTGCCTGTGCTTCCTCCCTGCAGAGTCGGATATCCAGCCCAGCAAGCTCTTAACTTGGTGCCAGCAGCAGACCGAGGGCTACCAGCACGTCAATGTCACTGACCTGACCACGTCCTGGCGCAGCGGCCTGGCCCTCTGTGCCATCATCCACCGCTTCCGGCCAGAGCTGATGTGAGTCTGGGGCCCAGGCTCGACCCTGGAGATAAGGGATACTGAGGCCACTCTGCTGGATGCAGGACCCTTGTCCCCACCCTGAATCAATGATTCTCTGCATATTTAAGAGAGTTTTCTCTTCCATTTGCTCTTTCCTTTTGCACAGGCTGTGCCCTGTCAGTAGCATTCTGATCTGTGTTTATCTTAATTACCTTTCTCACATTGCTGAGACAAAATTCCTGACACCTAAAGCTACAGGGGGAAAGATTTACTCAACTCACAGTTTATAGAGGTTTTAGTCCTTAATCATCTGGTTCCAAGGCAGGGTGGCTTATGGCAGAGGGGCAACTGTTCATTGCGACAGAAGACATGAAAGGCAATGAGAAAGAACAGAACCAGTCAAAAGAAGAGTGACTCATAAATTTTCCATTTTCTGACATTTCAAGCCCTGGACTCATGTATGATCATGGCTCATATTTCACTGGGTCCCCTCAAGAATGACAGAGGTAGACACCTAGCATCTTCTGGGATGGTGGTGTAGGGATTAGGAGCAGGGGCTGAGGTCCCCAAAGCCAGGCTCGGTGTTAGCCCTCAGTGTTCCCTGCGGGCTAAATGGGCTCATCTTGCCCCACCTCTTCCTAAACTTCTCCACATTGTGATGATTCTCCAGCAACTTTGACTCTCTGAACGAAGATGATGCTGTAAAGAACAACCAACTGGCATTTGATGTGGCCGAACGTGAGTTTGGGATTCCTCCAGTGACCACCGGCAAAGAGATGGCATCAGTCCAGGAGCCCGACAAGCTCAGCATGGTCATGTACCTGTCCAAGTTCTACGAGCTCTTCCAGGGCACCCCACTGCGGCCCGTGGGTGAGCACCTGTGCAGGACTTGGCCCAGCTCCTGGACCATCTCTGTCCTCAAACCCAAGTCTGGCTGCCCCCAGCACTGGGTCATCTGCTGTGGAGCTGCCCAGCCCTGTATCTGTGTGTGTCTGGGTGATACCATGAGGGGCTCCCTTGCTCCATCACTGCAAGGCCACTAGTAGGCCCCCAAAGTCTCCCTGCTTAGACCAGTTATGGCTTTAGCTGAAGGTATGGGAATTATGTTAGAGGGACCTTAATACAACAGTGCCCTGGTTACAAACAGCACCTCCTGGGCCTGGAGAGCTAATTTCAGTTGTGCTTTTATTTCCCCACAGAGTCTTGGCGCAAAAGCTATGGAGAAAATTCCGACCTCAGCTTTGCCAAATCCTCCATTTCTAATAACTATCTCAACCTCACACTTCCCAGGAAAAGGACCCCTCGGGTAAGCTTCCAGCTGGTTTTGGTTTGCTTTCTCATTGCGCATGGACACGCACAGGGCAGGAAGAGGTACCATTTCTTTGTTTTTTTTTTTTAAGAGGGTAAAATTAAACACAACAATGCAGACATAGGAAAGCAATGTAAGAGACTCTGATTTCAAAGCAAGACAAGCAGAGACCTTCACTGTCTATCATATTACCTCTTGTTTTCTTCCAAATAGTTGTCCATATCTTCACAAACAGTGAATTCATACAAAACAACATAGTATAAAACTGATCTGAACAGGATGAGGAAGGCATTTTAGGTCTTCAAGACCAGACAAGAAGGAAGTCAACAATGGCTGTCATAGTGTCTCTCATTCTCTTCAAAATAGCTGTCCATACCTTCACGTATGCTGAAATTAAACAGAACAAAACAAGCTAAAATCACTCCGAACAAAGAATAATAGTATTGTTGGATTTCATATCATGATGCTGCAGAATCAACACTGGGTACCATAGTGTCTCTTTTCCTTCAAAGTAGTTATTCATTTCATCATGCATTATATAATCAGTTCTCATAAACTGTTTAGAAGTTCTACGCATGCATGAGTCTCTACATGTGTATCTATCCTTTCTGTATGAGAGGGAAAAACAAAACAAAGCAAGACAAAACAAAACAAATTCCTAGAAAAACATGCAACCAAAAAGTCATATAAAACCACAATACAAGGTGATCTATAATGGTTACTATATAGAATTGTCTGTATCATCTAGAATAGTGTAATTGAGCATACCAGTACATGAAAATATTAATAAAAACAAAACATTGGAGATATTATAAGACTTCAAAATCAGGTAATAGTCAAAGCAGAGTAAGTATCCTAGTGAATCTTACCATCTTCAGAGTAGTTGCCTATACTCTCAGCCTTGATACTATCAATCATAACAGAAACAGCAATCTAACAAACTAGATTCAAATAAGATCAGTCATAATAAGACAGTGTAAGCTTCAGATTAAGTTAATAGGAAATTAAGGATGGTTACCATAATATATCCTGCTATTTTTGGGATAGCTGTCTGTGCCCTCAAATCTAGCACAAGTAGACAAACTGGAACAGAATGTAAATCAAACTAAACAGAGCGGTGAGAATAATGTGGATTTTAGATCCTGATATACTATTAACAATATCCTCTGCCTTCCTTTTTTAGACAGTTCCTCCTCTTTCACAGGATGCATTGTACATTTGGGGTCCCACTAACTCTTTTAGTTTTTAGGTTAGGGGTAATTTCTATTTACCTAAGTGGATCTGAACCTTTTTACCCCTAGGCTTGATCTTAAGCTGTATTCCTTTATCTACGAAAACCTCAAGGTTTTCCTTCATTGTAGCTGTGTAGTTCTCTACTGCAATTGTATCATGTCTTTCCAACCTATCTGCCGGTGCTGGACAAGTTGCCCCTACTTCTCTCTGGTTCCCTGCAACATAGAGCATTGTTCTATCACATTTGACTTTTGGTCCATAAACCCTCTTTCAGGTTAATTATATTTCCTATACAGAGCATCTCGATGAACCCTATCTCCTGATCTACACTGCCTGTGTTTCTTTTTGTTAGTGTATCAAAGACATCTATTGTAGAGATTATAGCCAACCTTCTTTGCCTCATTTCCCCTATGCTATTTTTCTGCCATTGGTGGTCTACTTTTTTCCTTCATTCCACTGCCTGTCCTGTTCGTTGAGGCCTCTCTGCCACTGTTCCTGAAATCCTGGTGTTTTTTTTCTCTCTCTAGAATGTCCTTCAGTATTTTTTGTAGGGTTGGATTGATGGTCACGAATTCCCCCAGTTCCTCTTTGTCATGGAAGCATCTTCTTTCTCTATTAATTTTGAGAGAGAGTTTTCAGGGTATATCAATCTGGGTTGCAGGTTATTTTCTTTCAGGGCTTGGAATACTTTGCTCCAAGATCTTCTTGATTTGATGGTTTGTGTCAAGAAGTCTGTCATGATTTTGATGGGTTTTCCTTAATAGGTGATCTGTTTCTTTTCTCTGACAGCTTTTAATATTCTGTTCTTGTGATGAATTTCTGGGATCTTGATCATTACATGTCTGGGTATAGCTCTGTTTTGGCTGTAGGTGGCTGGAGTTCTGTATGCCTCATACATCTGAATATCATTTCCTTTTCCTATGCTTGGGAAGTTTTCCTTAATTATTTCTGTGAATAGCCTTTGTATTTCCTTTGTGTTTACCCCTGCTTCTTCACTCACATTTTTTATTCTTAAGTTATAGATCCTCTTGTCTTCTTCTAGCCTTTGTATTGTTACTGCCTATTTCCTTGTTATTTTTAAGAGATCTTTCCTTCTGTGATCACACAATGCAAATCTATCTTCAAGTTTTGTTAATCTATCTCTAGTTTGTTTTAGACAGTTTTGCCAGCTTTGAATGGAGGTTTTAATTTCCTGGTAATCTCTTTGAATCTGTTTCATGTAGGGCTGGGGATTTAGCTCAGTGGCATAAATGTCTGCCTTGCAAGCACACGGTCATGAGTTGGATCCCTGATATGGACAAAAAAAAAAAAAAAAGAAATTGAATGTTTCATGTATTCTAGGGTTTTTTTTAATATTCTTCATTGAACATTTCTCTCCTTTTTTTGTGTTCCTCCATTCTTCCATCTATGTCTTCTTGAGAGGTGCTTAGCATTTCTTTCATTAATCTTCTTATATCTTGCTTTTCTTGTATTAATATTTCAGTTTTGAGTTTGTCTATAACATCGTGAAGATATTTCTTTATGTCAGCTGATGCCATGTCTGATATTGCATGTTTGCTGCCCTCGATCTCTTCTGTACTGATATACCTCTCCTGGACCGATATTCCTTGGCGGCTGGAGGCTTTTTCTTATTTCTTTCTCTTATCATGTTTCTGGTTTCTTCCATGGAGGTGTATGGTGGAGGTCCCAGCCCCTTTCCTTGTTGGTTATGGTTCCTCTGAAGCACACTGGCTAGGGATTTCTGCCCCCTCTGGTTTGCTGTTGGTCACTGAGGTACAAGCAGGGGTGGTGTAGGCTGGCCCACCCCTCCGAGCCAGTCAACCAGCAGAGGCCTTTACCACGTTAGTGTGTACCGTGAGGATGGAACCAGTTTGGGACAACTTTGGGGACAACTTCGTCCCTAGCTATTGGGTCCAGGCCAGGGGCATGACCCAGCCCAAGCAAATCCCACCAATCTGCTCTGGGCAGGGAGCAACCAACTGAAATCACTGCCGTTCCTTGTTCAGACCCGTCCTGCCCAATACCAATATGTTGTCCAGTCAGTCACCCCTCTCCCCCGGGAGGGTCAAATTCCGAGCACTCACTGAGGGTTAGTGCAGGTCTCCACACTAGCTCTGTTCTCCATTGGGCTCGCCAACCCCCAGCTTCAGCATGATTGTGGCTCGGCAGTAAGAGCACTGTGACCACAAGTCTGACTGGCTCCTTTCCCTTTAGTTTCAACCTGGATCAAGAGGATCCATCTCCCTCTGTCCGGTATTCTCCACGATGCTTATTCTGGCATCTGAGCTGTTTCTTTCAGAGAGGCTCCCTATTTTGCTGCTTACTGATCTGGCATCTTTAGCTCCTCCAAGGTACCATTTCTTTCCTTTTTATGCTGATAAATTACACAGATAAAGCGGTCATAAAAGATGTACATAAAACTTGGATTAGTGGCTGAGTGTCTGGGAACTTCTCCCTGGCACTGGACAGCTGGCTTTACAGACTTATTAGTTATAAGCACTTAGGTCTAGGATGGTAGAAAGCACAGAGGATGCACTGGTAAATACGTTTTAAAGTAAACCAGATTTGCTCCTCCTCCTACGTGGTTGCAGTGAGATGATTTCAACTGTGTTAAGCCATTTAGATCAGACACACAATGGCTGAAAAGCATAAGTGCTGATGTTACGTGTACGCATCAGTTTCATTAATGTTGTTTTATCCATCAATGTGGTAAGTGTTGATTGGTCCCTACTGTGTGACAACTTTAGGGATGTTACTTTTCTTTGTGTTTGGCAGGAGAAGCAAATATGCAAAAGTCAATAATACATGCCCTTTGGCTTTGAGGAGCTCAGAGCCTAATAAAGAGGTTCCCAGACTTTCTTGACTCACAGCACCGTGTCTGTGTAACTTGTTCATGGTGCCCTTAGCATCTCAGTGAGAGATGAGTTTTCTTGTATAAAGTGCCCATTTTACAGATGCAAACAGGGGCCCAGAGAGACTAAGTATCTTGCCCCAGGTGACCATGTGTCCTTCACCATTCATTAGTTCATTCAAAGAGACATTTGTTGTGTATCCATGAAAGGCAGGCAGATGTGATGCAAGGCTTGACCTTAGGGTCTAGCTGGGAAGTAAGATACCTGCAAGGCAGGGAGAAGACTAAGAACCATGGGGAACAAGAGAATTTAAGAGGCTGGCAGGGGCAGAGAGGCCAGGAGGGAAGATGAGGAGGGATGGTCAGAAAGGCAGGAAGGGAGCTGGACCACCCAGGGCGGGGAGCATTTCCACAGGACGGGCAGGGACATGTCCAGCCGTAGGGAAGCAGGCGGGCTCAGAACTGAGCACAGGCTCCGCTAGGGGATTTGAGGAATTGGAGGGAAGGCACGTGTCAGAGGAGTTGGACAGGAGTGTGTGTTTAGGGGTGATCGTGGGGACAGAGGAAAGGGATCAGGAGAATGGGGCCAGAGCTTGGCCTCTGGCTAGATCAGGGCAGCTGGGGCGGGTGGTGGGAGGGGCCCCGCTGGAGCCTGCTGTCCCAGAGTCTCAGTATGTCTGTACCTCCCCAGTCCTGCCTTGTCCAGCTAGTTTCTGTGCCCAGGGAGTGACAGGCCACTGAGCCTTCGTTTTTCCCCTCTACCATGTGAACGAAGGTCAGTTTTCCAGCCAGGCCTGCACGCTTGCTCCCTGGAATGCTGCGCCAGCTGTTGGCCAGGTCCCCAGGGCAGCAGTGCCTCATGCTTCTGCCTCTGCCCCGCCCTGGCTCGAGGAAGGAATGGGCCGTAGGACCAACCTGGGGGAGAGAGGTATGGGATCTGTGGATTTTTCACAAAGCCCTGCAGCCATCAGCTGCTCTTACCTCTGCTGTCCTGGCCCTCAGAGCTCTCTGTGCAGGGAGTGCTTCCCACAGCCAGTGCTGTGTTCTGGAGACCAGCTGCATCTCCTTCCACCCCCGGCCCAGCTGATTTTCCTCAGAAGCCCAAAGAGCCCCATTTCAAGCTGCCCCACCCCTCACAAGCCAGCGCATCTTCCTGGAGCTCCCGGCCAGATCCTCAGTTCCTCTCTCACTTACCATGTTCCTCCCACTACTTAGCCCCACAGGAAACCGGAGAGAGAGGTGTGACCCTTTTCCTCACCACACCTTTGTGTACAAGAGTGAGCGAGCTAAACAGCTGGGCCAGCTCGGCTTGCGAGGCAGGGTGGTCAGAGGCGAGCCAGGCCCTCGAGGGCTGCTGGGGCCCATCTCTCTCTCTCTCCAAGCCTCCTGCTGGGAAGCACTTGGAGCTGGTCCTCAGCCAGGTGCATTTAACATTGGAAATTTCCCCCATTCTTGGGATAGGTGGACAAACTTTGTTCTTAAAATAAGTGAGAGTCATTTATTCTTCTGTCTCATCTCAAAACAACAGCGTGTTCCCTGTAGGTGGTCAAGGCCATTATTAGTAGGTCTACTAGATTAAATTCTGCCTTGGTCGCCAGCACACCGCACATACTACCCACACATGAAAGTCCCTCCTGCCCGCCCTGCCACCTGTATCCGGGTACTTTGGTGGTCAGGGAGCTTGTTTGCAATGCTCTTTAACTCCACCATTTCCCACGGCAGAGTGCTGAGTCCATCCGGGGCCTGGTCCTGAACAGAGACACGGACAGCTCCTGTCACGAGGCCCTGAAACCTCACCTCCCCCCGCCACACACCCACTGGTGTCTCTACACGCCCCTCAGCTGCACCATGGTGGACATTTCACTCACAGTGCCATGTCAGGTCCAGAAGAGAGTTCACCGATACCTTCCAGGCAGGTCCTAAACTCTCTCCTGGTTTTCACTGTTGATATTAAATTCTTTCTTCCCTAATCTCATCTTCCTGATAACATCTGAATCCCAGCTTGACTTATCAACTTCAAACAAAATGAAAGGCGTTTTGTCCACCAAGGACCTGTTTACTCTTCTGGAGAGTAATATTCCCATCCCACATAAGCAACAGCCCACTGGGGCAATTAGCTCTGAAGACGGGGTAGTTAGACTGGGAAAAGGAGAGGGCAGAGGTTGAGAATGACATGTTCCCACTTTTATAAATCTGCCTGTCACTTGGTCAGTTCTAAAAGCTTCTTTTTTTGTTGTTTAATTTTGTGTTGTTTGTGAGACAGGGTCTGGCTGAATTTCCCAGGCTGACCTCAAACTTGAGATCCATAGTAGCTGGGGTGACAGATGTGTGTCACCAGGCCTGATTAAAACCTTCTGAGCAGGGGGCAGTTTCCCGGAGCTTTAAGGCTCTTGTCACCATGCATATGAATGACCCTTGAACGTGCATCCTTGGGCTCTGTCATTTCTGCATTCATGTGCACACACGCAGTAATACTCACACTCATACTGGTACTACCTGTCTGTACTCCGTACTCTCCTAGACTATGGGACAAGCGTGATGTTATGGGCATCACTGTTATTATGGGCATTACTGTTATTACACGTGGTGTATTTTATGTGTATGCATATGCGGGGTATCTGGGTTATGAGGCACTCTAAACCCCTTCCCTGGGGAATAGCAAATAAGGTGATGACCTTCTCTGAAAAGTACATCCCAGATGCTGGGTGAGAAGCCTCAGGATTCATCCTGCTCGGCCAGGTCCTCTCCTCCAGCCCTGGTCTTGGGTGGGGTGGAGTTCACACACTGTGACTCTCCTGTGACCTTGTTGGGGCTGAGGGGTCCCAGTCCCATCCCCAACTCTCTTCTCCTCTGTAACAGCCAAAGGTATTAGGCAAGGAAGGGCTGCTTCTACCCTTCTGTCTGTTCCTTAGCACCTGTTTATTGAGCATCTATTTCAGACTGAGTTCCCGTCTCAGTGCTGAGAACAGAGTAGCGAGCAAGTAGGAAGCTTACTTTCCAGGGGGACCTACAAGGTTCTTCTCACTCCCCTTCCACAACTTTCCTCACAGAACCCTGCCCTTCCTCCACCTGCTGGAGCTCCCACTAGGTTTCCAGTCCTTCTCTTCCCTTGCAGAGACTTGGAGAAGGCCTGAGAGGGTCAGGGCACTGGCTTCCAAGGCTGGACAGGCGCAGGCCCCTGAGCAGCCTCTAGGACCTGTGGCTTGCAGCCCACTGCCCAGGTTGCCTTCTCTGCTTCCCACCACGCACCCTCTGTCGGGATTGTGAGCAGAATTGAGATTGGGGTTGCAATTTGGAATGAGGTAGATGAATGCATATTCAGGCCTTCTGGGACTTGGGAGTAGTCAGACAGCTCCCATGTATGTCTGCAAAGTGAGGATAGCAACCTTGCAGAGATGATATGTGGGGGGTGTCTGCAGGCCTGGTGCATGGAAGGGACTCGGTCGATAACATTTCCCTGCCTGTACCGATCAATGCCCTTCATTGCTGATTTGTACAGCCGTTTTGGATCGAGCATTGGTTCTACACAGCAACTTATGAAGCATTTGCATATTTACATCTCGTTTGACCCTTGTGTTACCATTGGAGGAGGGCTGGGAACACTCCCCCCCCCCCCAGATTTATAGGTGGGGAAACATGAACTTGGAGAGATTAAATTTTGGTAAATGGTGATAAGGATCAAATACAGATGTTTAAAATTCTATTACAAAAACTCACCCACTAATATGACTAACACTTTTATCATTTAAGTGTTCTACATCTGCTGTTTCATTAATCTGCAGAACATCTGAGCTAGACAGTATAAGTCTCTTTCTTACAAGTAAAGAAACAGTGAGATGCTTATCCCTAAGGTCACACAACTGGAGAGTAATTAGTACAAGAATACTGTCCTGTGATTCCTTGAGGAACAGACTCCCTTACTAGTGTTACTGCTCATTTTTCTAAACATCATAGCTGCCACCTGATTCAACCAGGCCGTACCCTACAATGGCCAACCTCTCTCCCGCTGACCCAGATCTAATCTTCCTCCAGAATTAGGCTGTATGAGCTAACTAAAGCTTGTTTACTTTGAGCCAAAAACCACATCGACTCAGGCAGTGTGGGAACACGGTTATCTTAAGCTAGTCAAATAAGTGATCCAACTGGCAGATATGTACCTTTAATTGTTTTTTTTAAAGGAAACCAATTCATTTAATAAATGCCTTTTGGCATACGGAGTCTTCCAAACCCTTGGGAAATCAGGATAAGAAAGTGTTCTTAGGGTGAGAGCTGGGAAAATTACCAGGAAAAGAAAGTAACGTATGTGTTTGTTCTCATGCTCTCCTTGGCTAGGCTCGAAAAGCATTTGTTTCCTCCTTGCGCTTCCGGTTCTCTAGGGTATAAAAAGGTCCAAGAGGTTGTGGGTTTTGAATCCATTCTGGCTTCCAAGTTATATATACAGATCAGAAAAAATAAGATATAGCTCTAGATTTGAATTTTCTTAACATTTTCATTGGAACTTAGGGCTGAGTTCCGAATTTGCACTTCAGTGATAAATCCATAGGGAATGGTGGATGCCGTTTGGGTGTGTGTGTTGCTGAGTTTCCCTATAGTCTGTTTTATTGCATCAAGGTCGGGGGGCAAGGATCTACGAAGAGAAGGCTGCCCCCCTCCTCTCCCGGCAGAAAGATGTGCGGTCTTCCTAGGGCACTGGCTGGGCCCTTCCCCGGGAATGGCTTTTGGGAGCCTGAGAGTGATAAGGCTAGATGAGTCTGGTTCAGGCTCTGAGGGTGTCAACAGCCCCACGCCAGGCTGCTGAGTGAGCAAGAGAGAGTAAGACTGAGTAGTGTTGCTCTTGGGGATAAAAGCCAAGTCCCCGTGGAAGGTGGGTGAAAATCAGAGAGGCCTGAGGCCATGTACGAGGCGGTCTATTGTCCTGTAGTTTCACAGGCTCCCGCCCCAGGGCCAGAGAGGCATTCGCGGGCGGTGGGGCTGGGCATCCCGGCAGCCTGCATGTCTGAGCCCCGACATTGTTCAAAATAAGGTCATCTGTTTCGCTTGGTGTCTGCCCAAGCCTCTGGGCTGAAATTATTTCCATTCACAAAATAATGACTTAGGAGAAGCTGAGGGAAATGTTGGAGGGAAGGCAGAACCCTTTGATCTGTTGTTCTGTGCCACCTGGGTCAAATTTTTGAGCAAATATCAATGACTAAACTGTGGTTGATCTTTTCTTTTTTAAAAACAATATAAATAAAAGGTGCTGGTAAACATGAGAGGACAGGGGTGATGTGGAGGGTTTGTTGGAGGAAAGGGGGTGTGCAGGGCACTGTTCATTGTGGTGTCCAGAGTTACCGCTATTTCAGAACAGCCCAGAGGAGAGGACTCTCCTATGATGTAGTAGAATTAGGGCGAGTAGCATTGGTTGTGCTGTGTTTCTGTTTCTGGGTCCAGGCGAGCGGGTGGCCTGAAGCCCTCCTCCTGCTCCCACGGGATAGAAAGGCTGGGATGTGATCTGGGCCTGCTGTGGAGAGACTGGGCACAGGGGACCCTGTAGAAGGGACGGAGGGCTGGTGGGGAGCTGTCCACTAGGGGAAGGCCCTGGAGACCGCAGGCTGGTGAGAGAGAGTCCTGCCCCAGGAAGTTAGGGGGAAGGGTGGCAGGCAGACCGAGGCCAGTGAGGAGGATGGGCTTCCCAGGCAGGGTGCAGAGGAGGCAGCAGATCCAGCTCCCATGCCCAGCCCTCACTCACCTGGAATGGTCTCCCTCATTCCCTCCGGAGACAGCAGGGTGATGTTTGCCTTTGAGGCTGGATAAAGCGGGGTTTTCTGAATCCAGATGTCCAGATTCAGACAGCAGTGTGTGGGCTGTGAGGGTTTGTCCACGGAACAACCATGAAATGTGTTGTGCAAACCGGGATGCTTTGCGAGTGACAGGGTGGACTGTTAATAACCACGCCATAGGAGGGAGGCAGTGACTCAAAACTGGCCTGGGTAAACGAGGCTGTGTGCTCCTGCTAGTCCTCTGCCTATACCTAATGCTGATTGGAAATTAATAAAATGCCTGATCATGACTGAATTATAGACCCAATTTGGCACCCTGGACAGCTCAGTTAGGGCCTTTTGCATCCTCTGAGGCCTACTGAGGTGAATCAGTGTCATTTTGTCAGAAAGGGCCCTGAGGGGCAGAGGGGCTCCGTGGTCCTCATGAGGCTGTACACCGAAGGCAGGCGCAGCTGCACCTTGACTACACCTTTCCACGCTCTACACCCAAGGTCACACTGCAACAGAGACAGTCCCTATCTGGCTGGTGTCACTGGGACACTTGGGGATATAATTCCCAGCCCTTCTAAATAAACCCTCAGCTCCCTGGGTGGAGTAAGTTCCCGTCCACTGTGACCATAGCTCCCAGATAGCATGTGTCATGGTGCAGGACCACGTGCCACCACGTCTGCCATCAGGCTGGCTCACAGCCAGGGATACATCTGCGCATGTGCACTTTTAGTTCCAGGCCAACCCAGTGGCCTCAGGGATGCGGGTGGAAATGAAGCCCTTGGCAGCCGTGAGCTTACCGTGCTGTCTTTGCTGTTATAGGGAGATGCTCAAACCGAAGAGAATGACATGAACAAGCGGCGGCGGAAAGGCATCATCAATCTGGACGGGGATTGTGTGCGCAGGGTCAGTATAAACAAAGGCGGTTTCCTGGCAACCAGGGACTCAGGGACGCCAGATGGGACCACGGGTCTTTCTCTCTCTTGAACCACTGAATTCCAGGCTTGACTTGATGGCAAAACAGCCATCTTCACACAACTACTTCCTAACTGTCCACCTTGAGGAGCATAGCCTTCTGGGGAGGGGAGGGTCACATCCGTAAAACCTGATGATATACTTGAAATGTAGGAACCTGCAGGAATTCTAAAGATTAATAAGACGACATGTGTAACATATGGAATATGGCATCTGACACGTGTTAATGAACAGTGGACCACTAGTAAGTAGGAAAGAGGCACCAATAGGCCCACTTTCCTCCAAATCATTGCATTTCTTTTTCTACACGTCTTTTGAGCCAAATATCCTGGAGCTTATAGTGCCACCTACTGGTAGTAAAGAAAAGTTGCAAGCAAATTAGTCCGGGGAGAGTGCTAATCTCGCGGCTGCTTCTGAAAAACTGGTCAGCAGAAAAGTAAGTTCCTGCTTTGCCAGGCTGCCAGTTAATCAGACCTGACTTCATTTCAAAAAACCCTTCTAACTCCACGAAAGCAAGCATTTGTGTTTCAGTGAAATGTAGGGTGCCAGCTTTTGCTTGCCAATTGGTGATGACCAAAGCTGATTTAGGGCTGGTGTGACGGCATGCACCTGTCATCCAGGCACTCTGAGGGGCTGAGGCCGGAGGGTCCAAGTGTGAGCCTAACCTGGGTAACTTAGTGATTTAGTAAGACTTTGTCTCAAAACAAAAAACAATGAAAGAGCTGGAATGCAGCTCAGTATGAAGGCCCTGGGTTCAATTCCCGATACCGCCCCCCCCCAAAAAAAGACTTATGGGCATGTGGATTTATTTGTACAATGCATCAATACTTGATTCATGGGGCTAAGAAAAAATTTTTTCTATTTCACATCCTTGAAGATGTTTATCACTATAGTTTAGAGCCTGTCTGTGGCTTGCTTCCCCACAATGAGCTGTTCAAGGTTTGGCTGAGAATTACAGTGAGTGTTTCATTGATTTCAGTAAAGGACCCATTGCCATTAATTCTCCCTTGAAACCCTCCCCCTTGCTGCCACACACTTATCCTGTCATTCCTGCCACTTTCCGAAGCAGTTCGGGACGTCCTCTGTCACGTCTTTAGTTGCGCTGATGTGACTGCCTCAGTCTTCTAAAGTGATTCAAAACATTTAGCTTTCATGGCCCCTTTGACTTTGGGGAAGATTCAGAAGCCACACGGTGCCATGTCCAGTGAATAAGACAGATGGGGACACAGGATGCTATTGTGAACCTGCCTTTTCTGTTGGAGGGCACCGGCCAGCAGCATTCAGCATGTTGTTAAATCACACCCCATAGAGCGCTAACCCCAGAATCCTCTTTAGGATCACACCATCTTGAGGAGTCTTTTCCTGCCTTTCTCACCCTTGGCCGGCAACACGGACCTGGAGTGGGAAGAAGTCTGGTCTGCATCCTCCCCTACTGAGACACCTCTGAGCTGTTTTCTGGGGCGGCTGTTTTGCTCTGTCACCTTTAACAAAGCAACAACCCTTGCTACTCTAAGTCTGCTCCGAGACCCAGCAGCAGATCAGCGATGCCTGGGTACTTGTTAGAAATGCAGGCTCCCGAGTCTCCTCCCCAGACCTAGCCAAGTCCCAGTCATCCACGTGTTGGTTAACGCCCCCAAGTGTCAGCCTGTGTGGCCCTCTGTGCTGACTGACCTTGGTCTTCCATGACAGTGAGGGCCACGTAAACCTGCACGGTCAACGCGCCCTTCTCTGGTTCAGTTTCCCGTATCGGGGCTCATGGTTCCCTCTCACACCGTGAAGAAGGAGGTGCTTCTTTGCTTTCTGTTTGCCCTGCACCTCAGAGAGGCTGCCCATAAAGTTTCCCACAGGCCTGCCACTCTTCGGCATCCTTCGAAAATTAATGCACCCTGCCTTGCCTCTCCCGTGAGTTTCTTCCAAGGGTGTACATCCTTGCTGTCTTGAGAATGCTATTCCTGTGGGGAAGGCTCACTGAATCCTTGAGAAATCTCACTGCCCACTTGGCCTGGAAGTGTTTTTCTGCCTCCTTGGTGAATTGGAGGAGATCCCGTGGGAACAGGAGCAGACATTCTCGTGAAATTTTCAAATTTCATAATTTTCAAATTTTTATGGCTAGCAGATAAACTAGAAAATCTTACATAGAATTCCGTTTTATAAGACAGCATAGCCCAGCAGCCAAGGCCTACGTCACCACTTCTAAGTCGTGCTGCTCTCATGTGCCCTGCTAGGATTGGGATGCAAAGGGCACCTCCCCAAAGCCCATCTCCCCAACCTAATCATGAGAAAACTTCAGACCAAGGCTGCCACCTTCTGTAAAATAACTGTCCACGTGCGAAGGCCATGAAAGACAAGGAAAGATGGAGAAATTGTCCCAGATTAGAAGAACCCAAGGAGACATAATGACTCAACGCAGGGTAAGATCCTGGATTGAAGCCTGGAACAGAGCAAGGGCGTTGTGGAAAAACTGATGCAATCCAAACAAAGCAGTTCACAGTGTCGGGCCAAGGTTAATTTCTTACTTTTGATAACAGCACTATAGTTATTCCAGACATTACCCTTAAGACTGCTGGGCAAAGGGTATGGTATGCCAGAACAGACTGTGCTATCTTTGCAACTTTTGTGTAAAACTGAAATTCTTGCTAAATTAGAAGACTTTTTTTTAACAAAGGCAAACACTCCGCAGTTCTGGACAAAGTTGGGCAGGGCCCGAGGAGGAAGAAGCCAGCACCTGTGCCTCACCTAACCGGCAGCCTTGACCGCCTCCTCCATCCCCTGCTCCTCACCATTCTCAGCCACGTGATGTACTGGGAAAACTGTTTCATACAACACTTCTGTGTTACAATTCGTTTCTAGTAACTGCTTGGATGGGTTATTCCTTCCATTTTATAGATAAAACATCAGAGAGATAAACTGCCAAGGTCACAGGGCTGGGTACAGAAGAGTCTTCTTCGAGAAACCCGGCCATGTCTTGGGTCTCTAGACTCCTCCTTGATCCCTGGGTTCCAGTGTCCTGTTTTGACCTTTGCAGCCATCAACCTTCTCCAGCCGGAGCTTGGGCTCCACCCAAGAAGGTGGCAACAGCAAAGAAGCAGGAAATCAGAACAAAGTCAAGTCCATGGCGAATCAGCTGCTGGCCAAGTTTGAGGAGAGCACCCGGAACCCTGCGGTCCTGAGGCAGGTGAGTTGGGTCAGGTATTCATGGGGCTGGCCTTCCGGGTGACCAGCCCGTACCGAGGTGATTCCCCAGGAATGTTCAGTCTGTAGATGGATTGAGATGTGCCTGCCAGGTTGTTGGAAATGTGACTGGAGTCGCTTGGTCAGGAGTCAGCAGGCCCTGCCCCCTCTTTTATGCAGTACTTTGGAGCCCATGCTGCCCTATTCAGTGATGTGGCTCTGCCGTTGCAACATAAGACTCCATGGGACCTGGACAAACGAGTATAACTGTGTTCTAATAAAACTTTATTTATAAAAGCAGGCCAGATTAGGCCCCCAGGGCCAGAGTTTGCTGATGTCTGTTGTGCATTAAAGAAATCAATTTCCTGATTTGGTTTGCTTTAAAACTACAACTTCATTTACAGCCACTTTTGAGATGGTGTAGCCTGAAGGAGCTTTTGAGCTGCTGGCTGTGTCAGGGGAGTGCTGAGTCCACAGTCAGAGGACTTATCACACCCAGAGGAAGCTGACTCAGACCTCCAGAGAGCCGAGCAGCCTCTCAAGCATCCTTGGCCTTCTTCTCATCCTACCGCCCAGTCAGCCTGGCTGGGCTCCTGAGTCTGACCAGGGCTAATCTGAGACCAGGGCATGCCCAATGCTCCGGGTCAAACTGCAGCCTTCTGACTCTAGTAAGCATCTGTGCTTATGGTCCAGTGTGCTCCTCTGGATGTCTTTTGGATGCTGTTGTCACAGTAGAAAGCTTAGGGAAAGAGGGTTTATTCGGTCTATGGAGAATGCCTGTCCCAGCACATCCTGAGATCCCTTTCAGGACAGAGTCTTTCTTGACTAGCTTTTCATGGTGTTGGTGCAGGCTGTGCCCCTCTTGGACTAACTCATCACCCCAGGAAATGATTTCATTAAACAATCATTTTCCTGAGCCCTGTGGTTCTCTAAGAATATTCTCAACTGCCCCTTCTTGGGGCATGGCCTCCAGCAGTACCCACGGTGGGTGAGGGTTCTGTTCTCTCAGAAGGACAGAGGCACCCTGCCCTGGAACGGAACGGACAGGAAGCTCCCCATTTCCAGGAGGACTTCCTGGTTAGCTACCTTGGCCAGCACAGACTCTGGCAGTGCCAGCCCGGGACTTCGGGTCTGAGCCAAACCCAAGGCCTGTGGGATTCACGCCTTGTCCAGGAGGAGGGGGCTCCAGGCCTCACTGCCCACATGGACGGAGAATGGGCTTGGGTGTCCTGCTGGGCCTGATTTGCAAGAGCCCGGGCAGCCACTGCACTTGCACACTGCGTCCCCTGCTCCTCTCTCCTCCCTCCACCTCTCTCAGTCTGACTCACCTTTTCCTTCATGTCTCCTGCGGCTGCTTTGGACCTTTCTCCACTAGGAGCGCCATGTCTCGGGGATAGGTAAGCCCGTCCCGTGCTCTTCCTCTGACCCTCCTGTAGATTCTCGCTGCCCCACACCAGAGGAGCCCACTCCCAGCCCACCACCTCCTCTGAAAAGGCAGGTAGGGCTCCTGCCAGTGGGCGCCGTTTTGGGATCACTAACCTGAGGGGTGGGGTCAGTAGCTCCCTCCACCCCCACGTAGGGCTGACTGTAGGTTGTCTGGGCAAATGCACGCAGCTTGAAGTGGCTGCCCTTAGAGGTAAGAGTAAACATGTACATAGCGCTCAGAACACATTGTTGACCCTCCAGCGGTCAGAGGTGCCCAATGACCAACCACCACACCCTTAGTGTTGCTGCATCAGGGCACAAACTGTACCGTGTAGAACAGTGGTGGTGAACCAATGGCACATGTGCCGCAGCAGGCTGTTTGTGTCACTGAAAGCTCTAAAAGGTTCTCCATCACTGACTTAGGGCCTCGTGCAACAGGGCTTCACGTGCATACTCAACATTTGAAGTGGGTGACCACCAGGTCTGTGCAGCTCACTGCCATGCTGGCGTGGGCTCAAACAGTCGCATGGCTGTGCTGATGGAAGGGCTGAGGCTGGGGCGTGACAAAGGCCTCCCAGGCTCTGGATCAGCCAGGGCCTGATGGGAGGGCCTGTGGTTTATTCTACCGTGCTGCTCTGGGTTTGGAATTTGAACAGAAGCACTACGAACAGACCACAAATTCTGACAGAGGGAGGCTGAGGCAGGTGCAGATCTGCTGCTGAGATTTTATGTGTGTGTGCCTAAGAAATGCCTGTGGGGCTTTGACAGACATCCGTGTCTCACACTCACTCGGATCAATCAAATCAGCGTCTCCAGAGGCTAAGCCAAGACTTGAATAATTTTTTAAAGTAGCTTAGTTGATTTCAGTGTGCAGCTAGAACTGAGAGCCAGGGCTGTGTAGGTTTGGGCTGGGGATGGCCTGGGGTGAGGCCCAAGATGATATTGCTGATGAGGGTGTCAGGTGCATGTGGTGCAGGTACGGAAGGGCAGCCCCAGCAGCCATCTGGCACCTCTCCTCTCGGTCTCTGGTCCTCATGGGACCCTTACAGTGGATGGAGGGGCCCGGGAGGGTAGGAGGCTCAGTGATCCTTCTCTCCCAGCTCTCCTCTGTGCTTGTCACGGGGCAGGTGCTCAGAGAGCTCAAGCAAGTGTCTACTGGTGGCGAGTGTCCGAACCGGCCCTGGAGAGCCAGGGCCAAGTCCGACCTTCAGCTGGGAGGCCCAGAAAACCTTGCCACCCTGCCTCCTGCCTGCCAGGGAGCACTGGCCCTCTCAGGGGTGCTGCGGCGGCTGCAGCAGGTGGAGGAAAAGATTCTCCAGGTGAAAGATCACACTGGCCTTTCCCTGTCCTATGTGGATCGCTTTCTGTCCTCCTTCTCCTCCTCCTGCCCTCCATGGGTCCCTGCTCCTCTGCTCCTTCTTCCTCTCCCATCCTGCTGTGTGTGAGGCTGGTAAGACAAGCTCCAGGGAACAGCCTTCTCTGTCTCTGTCACTACGTCTCTTTTCTTTCTCCTTTCTCACCTTGACTGCAGAAGAGGGCTCAGAACTTGGCCAACAGGGAATTTCACCAAAAGAACATTAAAGAGAAAGCAGCTCACCTTGCTTCCATGTTTGGACATCAGGATTTCCCACAGGTAAACGGGGCTATCAGAGCCCCTGGGAGCCTACTTACTGGGCATCCAGCCCAGTGACCATGAGCTTGGTTTTCTCCTTCTTCTTTTATAAAAATGAGGAATTATTTATTTTTTAAGTTGCTAAAGAGTTTGAAGTGGCATCTGAAAAAAAAAAATACAAAGTTTCCAAATAAATCGATGTATCATAGCAAAAGGAAAACGACAGGAAAATAAGTCCAAGCCAAAAGGAACTGCTTCCAAACAGAAAGACGGGCTGCTAAAGCCTAGGACACTTGTAATTTCTAAGTGTTCTTGGAGCCACGTCCAAGTGCCAGTCACTTGGAAGACTCCCATTGTCTTTAAGGTGGAAGCAAACCAGTTGTTCACACTGCTTTGGGGCATAATGGAGAGAGGACGGGTGCACCTCATCAAGGAGGCACCAAGTGATGCCACCAAAGTCCTACCCCGGGCTCGGCTCCTCCTGGGGCAGGGTTAATCCAAGAAGCCAAATTTTGCCTTAGCATTGGAAGTCGCCCCCTCCAAGACATTTATTTGGAAACTTGCAGAAAAGAAGAGGGTGTCCCCAGAAAGCTGGCAGAAGGGATACTGAGGCCCATGGGTGGGTGCAAGTGTGCAGGCTTCCCCCTGCAGCCAACCTGTCTCTAGAATGCCTGTCCTCTGCCACTCACGCCATCTCCTCCAGACCTGCAGCCCCTGCTGCCTGGTAAAGTCAGTGAAGAAGCAGGAGTGGGAGGAATGCTTTACGCTGAGTTCATTTTTAGGGTCCGCTGAGGCTGCCAGGAGGCCAGGACAGTTGCCTACCCACAGCTGCAGAGGCCCCTGCTGTGCCATCTATCCCAGGATTCTCCCTCCTAAACTTGCAGCTGCTGCTGCCTAGACCAAGCTCCAGGGCCAAGGCTTCGGGAATTAGCACTGGGGGCAGAGGGAGGCGGGAGCAGAGGGGATCTGCTTGGGCTATTCAGTGTGACGAGGAAGCTGGCGTAGTGATAGCAGAATGCAGTGGCCGCATAATCCTGCTTGGCTCCAAAGACAGGTTTCTGTCTGGTCCTGAGACCCAGGCCTTAGTGTCTCTCCCCCTGAGGCACAGGGTTGCATCTGGGGAGCCAACTTCACTGCACAGCCCCCTGGGGTAATCCTAGTCTCCTCTGTCTGTTCCGTGCAGAATAAAGTACTCTCTAGAGACCTGTCTCATACTCGTCCTCCGTCTTCTCCTCCTCGCCTTCCGTCTTCCGATCCAGCTGCTACTTCCTCTCCATCCACCACTGACTCTGCTTCTCCTGCCAGAAAGGTAGCTGTCCAGACTGCTGTGCCGCCCCACCCCCTGCGTGTCCTGAGATGTCCTCATGCACTGCTTGGCCCTCTCAGACAAATATCTGGAGCTGGGATGAGCATTTCTGAGAGATTTTGCTGCAGTCCTGGATTCAGTTTTGGTTTTGTGTTAGAACATGCAACAGCAGAACAGGCAGCATGCAAAAACCCTGCCACACAGTGCTCACTCATCCAAGGAGGATGCACCAGGGGCCGACCTGGTGCCAAGCACTTTGCCAGATACTCAGAAAACAAAGGGGCAGGTACAATTCTCTTGCTGCAGTTTGGATGAAAACAGCACATGATCATAGAAATCAGTCGTATTTCTACTCTGTGGAGTTGCTGAGCTTTGGCAGGGTTGACCTGAAAAAATGGCAATTTCATATGGTGAACTTAATACAAGCCTATTCGTTAATTCTGGAAGCAGCTTAAAAGGCAAGATCATAGGAAGAGAAAGGAGCGAGGCCTTGAAGGACTGGCAGAGCAGGCAGGGTGGGAGCCGGGTGGCGAAGGCTGCAGAGGAGGGTGTTGCCAGAGAGCTGTGTGGGGCTGGGGTTTTGGACAGGGACCAGCATGCACAGATGCAGGAAGTCAGAGCAGGCATGAGCTGGGAGACAGAATGACTGCTGTGGCCTGAATTTGGGAACAAAAGGATTCACGGGGGTATGGAGAGTGAGGGTAAAGGCCCTGTGCTCTGCGTGCTAGGACTTTCATCCTATCCTCTGAGTTATTTTAAGCCACTGAAGGACCCACTCTGTGTTCCAGGGCAGCGGTGCAGGCAGCAGTGCAGAGATGGGCTCCGAGGAAGGCAGAGGTGGAGGCTAGCTCTGGTTACAGGAACAATGACACATCCCTGAGCAATAGTCATGAGGATATAGCTCAGCGGCACAGCGCCTGCCTGGCAAGCGCGAGGTCCTGAGTTCGATTCTCTGTACTTACCCCAAAAACGACAGTGCTCACCACTCTATCTTGTCCCTGATTTTCTTCTTAGGTTGACCTGGCTTGGTCACTGCTCTCACTTAGTTGAGGATAGAGCTGGGACAAGAAAAGCCACACCCTTCTCAAGTCCACTGGCTTGGTTTCCGATAGCATTAATTTCCTGCTGGGCACTAGAGGAGATGCTGGGACTGACAGAGATGCTTCTTGTCAATGAGCTCATGCTCCGCATCAAATCAGCGAGCCCTTCCGAGGCCTTGTCAGTTGAGCTCTGTAGGCAGCTGTAAATGAGTGCCACTCATGAAGCCAATCAGTGAACATTCGTTCTTCATTCCATCATTCAACAAACAGTCATTAAATGGCAACTCAGTGTTGGGTATTTTGTGTTCTTATTATATTATATGCACCAGTGAATCAGAGTGAAATTCCTGCGCTGGCGCAGCTTGTATTCTAGTAGGGGGAGGTAAACAATTCATAATCGTATGACAGGGAAGTAAGCTATATAACGATATGTAAGAAGATAAGGCAAGACTTCTTAGGGAAATTTGGAAAGGTAGCAGGGGTCTGGAGTGCTGGGAAGGGAAGCGATTTTAAGTGGGGTGCGCAGGAAGGTTCTTCCTGAGAATGCAAGAGCTGAGCGGGAGCAGATCAGAAAACAAAGGATCAGGGCCAATAGGAGGGCCGGGGGCCCCCAACTCCAGTCCAGTGATCTCTGTGCCTCAGGGAGCTCGGCAGGAAAACGAGTCCCAAGGCTGTGTCCATGTGAAGCCCCGCACCCAGGGCCAGGAAGGTGCAGATGGGCCTGGCTTCAGGGTGGCCAAGCCCAGGTCCTCTGGCCCCACCTCGGCTGCTTTTGCCCTGCTTTCCTCCTGGTTGTAGTAGAACAGTTGCCCCCTGTTTTTCTTTCCCCGCCTCCCCACCCTGCCTTGGTGGTCAGATGATGGTGTTTTCGCAGCTTCCAACATGTTCACTACAAGCTGATGTGCCTTTCAAGTGTGCCTGGCGATACTCAGGGAGCTCTTACATGGGGTCACTCCAGGACACCAAGCCGGTCACTGAATCGCTCTGTGCCTCAGTTTCTCTAAGTGCCCATGCTCATGGGGCCCTGCAGGCCTCATTGGAGTCCATTGTAGACAGGTCTACAAGGATGGTGAGATCTCAGTCGCAAACAGTCCCAGAAAGGAGCTTTCCAGCCTCTTCCACTCAGTCTCTCCTCCAGGGCTCCTCACCATGGGTGCCCACCAGGCTTCGCACACACAGAGTCTGGCAGAACCACGGCCGACTGTGGAAAGGACTGGCTGCCCCCTAAAACAGGTGATGACTTTGTGATAAACATCTTTATCTCATCCTGAGAGCGCTCAGGGCTTCTCTTCCTGAGAGAGTGTAGGGCCCCCTCTTCCAAACAGAGGACAGGCTGCTCTGACTGCCCAGTGACCCCAGGCTGCTTCAATTCAGGGGAGCTGGAGGAAGTAAAATGCACCTGGAAACAGACACTCAGTCCTTGGCAACCTCCCAGCAGGGGATGTGTTTTGTGCCTGCCCTAGAGCCCTACACCCCGATTCAGAAGATCCAGTAGTAATCACCTCCCCCTGGGAGCAGACTTGGGCACAATTACTGAGAGGAGAACTTGTTACCCATAGGATACAAACTTGAGTCATCAGCTCCAAAGGATGCAGCCGGGTCTCTGCCTTCAGGGTACACTTACTCTTTCAGTTGATGCTTTGATGAAAAGGTCAGAGTGGTCCTGAATGTTTTTTGGTCGGAAAAATCTCAGGGAATCTTAAGCCTTCTCATTTAGGGCCCAAATCCAGAGTTCATCTTTCAAAGCCTGAGACTATGCAATCCGTGTTCAGTCTTAAGTTCTTCACACCATGTTTCTCAACCATCCCATCAAATCAGCCTCTTCTAGTGCTATCTGCTCCCTGCAAACCAATGGCTTCTTTCTTTGAAGGGAGAGTGGCCAGTGGCATGGGTGCTGCCGTCCACCAGAATAGTTGATCTCTTGCAAGAAAAGGATGGTAGCAAACATTTGCACCGTTGAGCAAGGCAACTGCTTCCAGGATGGGAGCCAAGGCTTAGTCCTGCTGCAGCAGAAGGGCAACAAGCATTACAAGAGGAGCTGTCTCTGCTCTGGAGGGTGTTTGATTTAAAAACTGGATCTGCAGGGTTTGTCTAGAGACTTGTATGTTAGAGGGAAATAGAACCGCTGGGCAAATTTTGGCTGAGCAATCTTCCTCGGCTCCATCTGGTACAAGGGTAGGTCTCAAGGCCACCTCCAATATTATCTTCCCTCCCTCTGCCCCAGAGATAGTCAGGCAGCTTGTTGAAGGTCTTCAGTGTACACTCCAGCCTGGCAGATTGGAATTTGAAGGGTGCCATCGTGTGCTGGGGAGGCAGGGTGCTGAAGGGAGAATGTGAGCTTGGAATCAGCTCTAAGCCCCAGTCAAACACTTGGACTAGGCAGTGTGACCTTGGACTAGGCAGTGGGCCTCTCTGAGCCTTTGTTTCCTAGCTGTAATGTAGAGATGTCATCAGCCACATCTGAAGGTGACTGGAATACTGCAGCATTATTGTAGACAAAATGCTTGAAGTATCAGGAAATGATCTCTTTCCTTGTAAAAGAAACTTGTAGAGGATGGTTCATATTTACATAAAACACATGTCAATCCCTGTCTTTCTAAAGGGAAAGTAGACAGTTTGGGTTTCCATCTCCATTTCCAGCCACATAAGAACAGTGAATTAGAACTTCCCTGAGCCTCGGCTCCTTCGCCTACCAAAGGGAATTCTGAGACACCCTCACCCCCTTGCAGGGCTGCGCCATGCATATGATCAGTAGCACAAGCTTGGCATTGAGGACAAATGCGGTCTCACTGAGAAGTACACCCTGAAAGCTTGCTTGTCTCTCAGCTCTGAGATGCAATTTCCAGATCCCCTTAAATAAATCTCTTTTAGTTCCTTGTCCTTCCCTCCCTTTGCCTGGACAGTTAGCTTAGGAGACAGGTCTAGCCCTGCCTGTGATGTTTTTCATCCGAAGACTCCTCAGTGAGGATATCACTGCCCATATGGACTCAGGAGAGTTTCCCTGGCACTACCCATTGTGTCCGCCCCTTCCCACAAGGCCTCAGCTCCAAACCCCTGGGAGCTTGATTTATCTGATGCCCAGAGCAAGCCACATGGCCATGGCCACAGGTGGCTCCAGGTGGCTCAGCACTGGATATCCAGTGTTTGGGGGCCAAGTTCCAGGCCTGAGGAGGGAAGTTTCTTTGTTTGGACACAAAACCCTCAGGAGCCTATTTCCTCCTTTATTCAGTGTGTGGCCTTTTGCTAGGAATGTAGAAATAAATAAGACAGGGCCACTGACAACCTGGAGGGGGAGATGGGCCAGGGCAGGGAGGGGAATAATGTAAAAAATGCTTCCAGGCAGAGACTCTTCTACTTTTAATCAGGCTAACAGGGTTGCCTGAGCATTGTTTCTTGGTGGAGGGCCAGCGTCTTCTGCAGCCTCTGCCACTGATGCTTGTGATTGTGTTTCATCACTGTGTTTAAATCTAAATTGGAAAAAAATCCAGCCTATTCCTGGGTGAGCTATGTCATTCCTTCTCACGCAGACAATGGAAAGTCTCCTCTGTTGAGAAGAGAAGAAAAAGTCTTAGAACATGGAAACAGACCTGTACTAAGGGCAGGGCTTTGAGCTAATTTTCTGCTTCGAGAGGGCCTTCTGGATACCCAGGCTGCATGGAACACAGCCCAGACTCTCTATGACTCTTTTGCAGGCCTGCAAAGTTGGTAGTGGTCGCCCTAGTCTACCAGTGAAAGGAAATGGGATAGGTGAGGTCACCCTAAGTAATGAAATGATAGCCCACCTGAAATGTCCAACTATTCTAGGTTGTCCTAATTAACTGAGAAATAATTAGAATTCAAAAGGAGAAAAAACTAGTAAGAAAAATACCCAAAGTCTTTAAAACTATCAGAACTTTGAAAAATTATAAAGGATTGCAAAAGCAATCCTATGAGACTCTAAAATTGCTAATACTTAAAATCTCAGGAGTAGGAGATGATCATTTTTGGTGAAATCATCAAATTGCCCAAGTGGACATTTGGATACACTGTATGCAAACGAATTGGAAATGCCGTGCTGACCAGCCTTCCCCGGGGATCACATTCAGCGTGTGATCACCTTGCTGAGCAATTATGGCTCTTACTAAGGTCGATACCAAGAAGTGTTCTCTGGAAATTTCTCTGTGAGTTAAGCATGTCTTTGTTCCTAGGAAGACAGACAACCTGCTAACTCCCCAACCAGTTACAGTAGGGCTACTCCTAGTGTGATCCTAGGCAGGAACTGGCCTGTGACCACTGAGTGCAGCAAGTGAGAGCAGCATTGGAAATTGAAGAGCAATTTGATATCACCACAAGTCCAAATGTGTGATCACAGTTCTAGTAATTTACGTTCATAGCATCCAGAAGTACTCAGCCATGATACAGCAGAGATTTTTAAAAAAAGACCAATCCTGGTCATTGTGCATGCATAATCTGAGGAGCACTGAGTTAGTAGAAACCAGCTGGTTAGACCTTCGATCTTGTGGAACCAATACAGCCTTCCTGCCATCAGGAAAGAGAGAGGACAACCTTCGATCCTGGGGACACTGTCTGCCTTCACAGTGGTCCTCAGGGTGGGTTTCAAGGGCTGTTCCCATCCCTTGGGTCAAGTTCCTCACCTGGCTTCCTTGCGACCTCTCCCGGAAGCCCTAGTGTCCATCTTGGTGACTGAATGCTCTCCAGGACATTGAAAAGCACAGCTGAACCCAAACATGGATCACCCTAAGGATACTTTCCGTTCAGGGCAGTTCCTTCTCATGACTCACACTCTCCTCAGAGGGTATGAGTGAATGCCACTGGGAGGAAGGAGCCTTTTTGCCCATAAAGAAAGGAAGAACTAGGTGAGGTCTTCCCCCTGGATCTTCTGGACAGTGCCCCATGCTTATAGAATTGAGCAGGCGCTGCTCACAGGCATGTTTTGGTGGCACCCTCCTGCAACTGCACAGCCCTCTGTACGCTTCAGTAATTGCTCCCTAAGTCAGGACTGCTCAGAAGCTCAGTGGTACAAAGTGCTTATTAGCTAAGTGCTTAATAAGGTCTCATTAGGGACCTGTATTTAAAGTCTCTGAGAGTCTCCTCTCGATCTCTGCTCCATCAGGAGAGGTGACCGTTGTGTGTGGGTGTCATGGCATCACCCCTGCCTTTCTGGGAGAGAACTGTGGGGCCAGTTCACACACTGGGCCAATGGAGACAGCCACGCAGGGGCAGGGAAGGCAGCACTAAAAGTAAATCTCTGCTGCCTTTGTCCCCCTCTTCATTTTAATATAAACCCAGAAAGTACTTCATCCTGCAGCCGCTGACTGAGGGGATGAGTTGGGGGCCTCAGGGGTGATGGAGAATCAGGCAAACACGACCCGGTGCACCTGAGCCTCCCTAGAAGCAGGAGCCAACTCTGGGCTCACGTAGCCTCCTGAGAATGGCAGGGAGCATTCTTGAAAACAAAATCCCCATCTCTCCGAGGCTGGGCCAGCATGGGGGCTGGGTGGGGGTGGCAGCTGCCACCCCTGAGAAGTGGCAGGCCTTGCAAAGTCTGAGCACGCCCCCACCTGCCAAAGCCTGAGGGACCAGACAGCCCCAGCAGGCCTGCAGACGTGTTCTGGCTGGTCCCAGGGAGCCACATCCACAGATTATTCCAAAGCTGCTCCTCATGTTGGGGCTTCCATGATGAGAAAGAGTAAGGGTCTCCCCAGCCTGTTCAGCTCTGCACTCCTCTCTGTCCCTAGAGTGCCTGTGCATTTGCTGGAATCGGAAGAGCTGGCCTTTGGTGCAGACCATGGCCCTGCTGCCAGGAGGCCCGGGGAGCCTGCTGTCCTTTGCTTCTCTGTCCCTTGAACCTCTTGCTTCATATTTGAGACCGTGGGTCGTTAGATCAGAGGTGGCCTCCCAACAGCAGTCTTGGGTTTGACAGCATCATTTCACTGGCACCCAGGTCCCTGTTACTTGTGGCCCTGATGCCTGCCAACCTTTGCCCAGAGACCCTGCAGCCTGCACCACTCCTTCTGCCCTCTCTCTCCAGCTGGATTTGGAGACTAGGCAGGGACTGGAGGCCCCCTCCCTCCAGAGTCCAGGGGTCAGAAACGGTGTTTCCAGAATCTCATGTTGTGGGTATTTGCCTGTCCTGAAGTAGATAGCAGTGTCCCCAGGAAGAGGTGGTTTCAGAGCTGTGGGAGAAGGCGAGCGAGCAGGGGTTTGCCAGGGGTATTGTGTGGTTGTGCCATGCTCTGAGCTGTCAGCTGCAGCCCTTCTGCAGCCCCTTGGCACATGAGTGGGATCTAGGTGTTCGCGGGTACCGCCAATAGCACAGCACTCGCCACCCACCCTCAGGCAGTGCTTCTAGGGCTTACTCAGAACTGCAGCCTCCCCCACTATGAGTCGGCCGTGCCCAGCACCAGCTCTGGGGCCCTTTGGGCACTGCCCCAGAGCTCCCCATTCTACTCTCTGCACCAGCCTAGGGCATCCCAGCCATCAGTGCACCCCAGCCACTATTGATGGCCTAGGCCTGTGAGCCTGTCTGAGAGGGACTCAAATCAGACACAGGCCTATATAGGGACCCAGGAGCTTCAGGGTAGGTTGGGTGGGCTGAGTCCAGAGAAGAAAGAGCAGGAGGAGTTGAGGTTACCTGGACTGTAGGTCCAGAGGCTGCTAAAGGCCACACACTTAAATACTCCTGTCTCATTCAGTCCTTTCTATAATAAATCTATGAAGCAGGTACAGCTATCCCCATTTTACTAAGTGAAGAAATAGAGCTCAGAAGCTCAGTGCAAACCCATCAGTGGCAGAGCTGGGTCCCAGGTCTGTACAGGCCCCACTGCCTGCTCAGCACCCCCAGTCCCCAGGAAGGCAGCTTCTGGAGGACAGCTTCTATCTGTGAGGGCTGGTTCCTGATTTCCTACTTTCCTTTGCGTGCTTCTCTGTCCCACAGGCTTTTGCAGGCTCTGGTGACACAAACATGATGCACACCTTGTGGGTAGTTAGTTACTGGGCTCAAACAGCACAATTCCGCCAGCCCCTGATGAGAGAGGTTTGAAAGCCCAGGCTTAGGTCTGGAGACCCAAGAACCTTCCTGAACCTTCCTGAACCTTCCATTTATTTGTTAAGTACATCCCGCCTGCTCTCTAGGATTCATTCACCCCATCTGTGAGGTTTAGTGAATCCCTCAAGCTCTCACAGCCACAATGGATATGGTTCCACCAGTCAGCTGGTTTACCCAGGGCTGTAGGTTTTAAAATATATTTTCCATTTCTTATTGTGTTAAAAGACAACTAAAATTTACCCTTGTTACCATTTTAAGTGTACACTTAGGTGATATCAAGTACATTCATAATGCTATGCACCCATCACCACCATCCATCTCCAGAAAGCTTTTTCTCTTATAAAATTAAAACTCTCTATCCATGATAGTAAATCCCCATTGTCCCTCCTCTAGACTATAAATCCACCATTCCCCTGGCTATCAGATTTCAGTGACTCTAGGCACCAGGTACAAGTAGAGTCATAGAGTACTTGCCTTTTCTGTGGCTTCAGAGTTTTCTTTCTTCCCTCCTCCATCTCAGAGTGCCTGCCATCTGCTCCTGGCGGGTCTGCCTCTCCCGAGGGTGCATGCTGTCTGCATGGGGGTGCGGAGCCCTCGCCGACCCCCTGCCTTGCCAACTCTTCCTTCTGGGTGCTAACTGGCCTCTCCTTTGTCTCTGTTCCTCTGCCTCCGCTCTTTGCTAGCTGACAGTAGGAAAAGTGTCCAGCGGAATAGGGGCTGCAGCTGAAGTCCTGGTCAATCTGTACGTGAATGATCACAGACCTAAGGCCCAGGCCACCTCTCCAGACCTGGTAAGGAGACACACCTATCAGCCTTCACCTGCAGACACTGGCTCTGGCCTCCAGGGTGGGAGCACTGGATGCAAGGAGAAAGGCCCAGCACTCTGAAGACTGCCCTTCTCTGGAGACCCACGGGTGCTGGAATGGGCTGGACTCAAGCAGAAGTCAAAAAGACCTGTCTCCTCAGTGGCAAAATAATGACAAAGTGGGTCCTTGTGGATGATTCCCAAGACAGAGCACCCTCCCCACTTCTGTGGCTTCAAAGAACCTCTCAGTGCACAGCCTGCATGCAGCCTCCACCTAATGGAGCCTCCCTGACCTTCAGTGTCTGGTGTCTGGTCTGAGCAGCCCCGTGCATCGCATTGAGAAACCAGGAATCCCTAGAATGCACCTTTCCTTTCTCACATGAGGCTGCTGGCTGCCATCACCCGTGCTGTCCTCTGACAGTTCCTCTGGTTTGGCAATTCCTCGTTGCCCCAGAGTCGCCCTGGGCCAGCCGTCCCTGCCCTGGCGCACCTGCTTTGCCTTTGGGAATCTGACAAGCCTGGTATCTGCAAGACACAAGCTGTCCCTTTTCTCTGCTGTCTTGATTGTATTTGAGGCCAGCTTTTTCTCCTGATCTGGGTCACTTAAGGGGACAAGGTCATGTGAAAACCTCCTCAGCAGGGCCCTATCAATGACTCCACGCTAGAGCCCAGTGACACTTAACCCCCGGGACAGATCTGGAGAGGACATCCCTGGGCAGCGTGTTTGGGAGTGATGCCCTTGCATCAGACCAGGCAGCCTCGCTCCCACTCAGGACCAGCTGAGCCAGCCTGGGGATGTGAATCTTCCCATGTGAGAAGCGAATAGGGCCCCAGAGGTCCTGGTGACTCTCTTTGGGGATTTCTGAAAGCCACAGCCTGGCCTCTGGAGGCTCATTTGCCCTCACACTCTGCTCTCTGCTCTTCTCTCCCCACCCCAGGAATCTATACGGAAGACATTTCCCCCGAACCTGGGCGGCTGCGACACCTGCTACTTCTGTAAGAAACGTGTGTATGTGATGGAGCGGCTGAGCGCCGAGGGCCACTTCTTCCACCGAGAGTGCTTCCGCTGCAGCATCTGTGCCACCACCTTGCGCCTGGCCACCTATGCCTTTGACTGTGGAGAAGGTAACCCTGGGAGTGGGGGCAGTATTGGAGCTTGCCTTGCATTCCCGGACCACTGGAGGCTCAGGAACACCCACCAGCCCTACCCCCAGCTCACTCTCCCACCTACCCCCACCCCCACCCCCACCCCATCCCTACCCCACCCCCACCCCCACCCCCAGCAAGGAATACAGCATTGCCAGGAAAGTGGTTCAGGGAATCCAGGGACTCCTGCTGTGGAGGAAATGGAGGCATCAGTGCCTGCAGGGTTCCAGGCTGTGGAGGCACCTAGCATGGCTGAGGGTTTTGAAGACAGTGTCTCATTCAGCCTGGCCAACTTCTGTGTTCCTCGTGTGGCCCAGAAAAATCAAACCCAGTAACCTGTTTAACAAACCAGCAGCACACCTGGCATGTGACGAGCGTTTAATAAATGATGGTACATTGCCAGTATCTCTAAAGTATGTGTCATAGTTACAACCACCACCATAAGATCTGCTGAGTGGCCTCCCCGAGATCATCGAGGAAGGAATTATGCTTGTGGGAGTGAGTGAGTGTTTTTTAATTTTCGACCCTCGGTATTGCACTGTCAGGGTGACAAATTGTAGTAGTGGAGACTTCCTGTCTTCAACTAACCTGTCTGGACCAAAGTCCAGTCTACCACCTGCTGCTAGCCACTTAATTTTATGAGTTTGTTAATGTCTTGTCTGTTAACCTGTTAACCTCTTGTCCCCTTGGTTTCCTTGATTGTGAAGTGAAGATAATGACAGTACGTAGCTCATAACATTTTTGTGGGACCTGATGAGTTAGTTTATGTGCCCAGAACAGTGCCTGGTATACAGTAAGTCCTGTCTGGTGTGTCTTGGTAACTATCATCAATACCATCTCCACTGTGGACCTTGCAGTAGTGAACAGAAAGGCTTTTACAGAAGTTGTCCTTGGTCTTGGGTAGTGGCCGTTTCTCAGCATGTACCTTGCCTGGGTCTTCTCATCCCCATTCCTGCTTCTCAGCCATCCCTAACCCCCAGGGACCCCAAAGAGGAGGATTGAGGGTGCTGATGCTCACAGCTGCCCATTTTGTTCCCTGGCAACTGGTCTCGTGAAGAAACTTGGCCTCAGTTTGGCTGGAGGATTTTATCCCCACTTACCTCACCTCCATTGCTGGAACCTTTTCTAAGCAACAAAGGGTGCAGCTTCTTCATCTTAAGCCACTTCTTTAAAGACAGGTGACAGAAGACTGAGCTGTCCCAGGCTTGCTTCCATTCTTGGTGTATTCTGACTTGGTCATAATGAGCATTTAGCTTATGACTACTGTACCCAGAGGAAAATCATGCATGTGTGTGTCTCTCTTTTGCAGGCAAGTTTTACTGCAAACCTCATTTTATTCACTGTAAAACCAACAGCAAACAACGGAAGAGATGGGCAGAGCTGAAGCAGGAGAGAGAGGTATGTTGTGTTGCAGAAGAGCCACTAGAACAGAGAACACCATTGAATGAAGAAGGTTTCCCTAGGTTCCTGAAAGTCAGGCCAGCTTTTTTGGCCCTGGAGCCATGGAGACGGCACTCAGATAAGGAAGAGAGCCTCCACTTCCTGATGTGTGCAGTTCTGTCACCTGGGCATGTGGCCCTCTGAGGCCCACCCAGTTCTGAGGAGCCAAGCAGAGCTTGACTGTGTGCTAAGGTGACCCCATGCTAAAACCACACAAAAGCCACATGGCCTCTCGGGGCGTGGGCTCATATGGCCATAGGGTGCTGTTTGCAGGAGAAATCACTGGTGTGGAGCTTGTGTAAAGTTTCCAAGATGTCTCCAAGATCCTGGGTGTCAGCAAAGGAACAGGCCTGCTGAATTTATAGATGATAGGTGGTAGCGCCCTTCTGGTAGCTATTTGCAAATAACTTTTCTCTGGTTTGATGAATCCAGCAAAACCCAGCAATTTAAAACTTTTTCTAGTGATACCAGTAATAGAGATCCAATGTAGAAAAATGTAAAAATCAAGAAAGGCACATGAAAGAGGAAAGTTAAATCATGCATGATCACCCTACCTTGAGAAAACCCCAGTAGTCATTGTGTACTGTTCCCTTGCACACTTTTCCCTATATGAATATATTTTAACCTAGTTGGACTCCTTCCTCTACAATGTTATGTCCTTATTTTTTCTCTAATAGTACACTGAGAACAGTTTTCCATGATGTTAAAAATTATTTGGAAGTATAGGTTTTAATACTTACAAAAGATTCTGTTTTGCACATGGTCAATAATCTGTTTCACTTGTCTCATATCTTTGGACTTCCACACTGTTTAATATTCTTATCTTACAAATATTTTTACAATGAACATCTTTTTATGCAGAGTTTTGTCTGTATTTCAAATTATTTATTTAGTATATATTATTACAATTAGGATGGCAGGTCAAAGAGCATGTACCTTTTGAAGGCTCATGAACTATATGGTAAGTTTGTCCCCCAACAAAGTTATATCCACATCCAGCACCATGAATGAGAGAGGGGAGATGATTTAGGGGCTCAAAACAGAACCCAGGGACCCACATTGAATGGGAGATAGCGCTCTCGAATGGCTTTATTGGAGAAGTCCTCTGGGAGACTCATGGACTAAGTGCCCTATTTCGATCTGTTTCTCAGGAGGAGGGGACGTGGCAGGAGCAGGAAGCCCCTCGACGGGATGCTGCCTCCGAAAGTTCTTGTGCAGTGGCCGCCATCAGCACACCGGAAGGCAGCCCCCCAGGTATCTCCACCTCCTTCTTTAGGAAGGCGCTGAGCTGGCCTCTCAGGCTGTCAAGAGGCCTGCTGGCCCTTCCCCGGAGCCTGCTTAACTGGATGCAGGGACTCCTGCACGCCGCCAGCCTCCATTTCAGGGACAATGCTTACGACTACCGCTACACGTACGAGCTCCTGAGCCTCGGGCTGCCACTCCTCTGGGCCTTCTGGGAGGTCCTGGCAGCCATGTACAGGGAGTCTGAGGACTCCCTCGAGAGCATCCGAAACCAGGTGCTCAGGTGGCTCCCTGTCAAGCTGCAGTGAAGCACCTGGCTGCCCCCAAACGCCTTATCATTTCCAGAGTTTAGACGACCGTGTGTTTGTAGCCTGCTAAGGCTTTGGCCGGCAAGTCTAGCATCTATAGCCAATTAGCTCCAAGCCAAAGAATTTCACATTGGTCACCTCCACCTGGGCTTGACCTGCTCATGATGCTAGAGCCAGGGATGACATGAAGGATTTTTTTTTTACTACAGCTTTATACTTTTTTTTTATACCAGAGCGAGCCATATTTCTGCGTTTACATTTCAATTTTTAACTTTCAGTAAGCCAAGAGAAAGCATTTTTTTCTCTGATTGTCAATTTTTCTAAACATGGGTTTGATATTTATAATCAGTTTTACAGACCTCTGCAGTATTGCAGTGAGTTGTTAAGTGTCACTACCTACAAAATTAGTGACCTGGGATTCCATATGCACAAAAACAAGAAGGCCATCTCTTGACCAGCGCCTTTCAGTTTATGGAACTGATGCCACTGGTCAACAGTGCACGTGATTTATATTTTTTATAATATGAAAGCGTATTTTAGAAGAAAAGAAAATGGGGATAGAATGGAATGAAACGTGCAAAAGCACAGAGGAGTATGTTGACTATCTGCCCTCCCAGAGAGGGGAGGACTGTTTTTCTCTCTTGTTTTAACGTAAAATAGAAGTTTAAAGGCCCTTTCCCACCTCAAATCATAGCCAGATGACATAGCGCCACAGAGTTTCAACTAGATTGTGCAAACATACATTTTTTTTCCTCCCCACTACTGATGGCATGTGACCTGGGAGAGCTGTATTCAGCTGAGGACAGGCTCTTTCAGCTGGTAGCATCTTAGCCTCTGGGGTTCCTCTCAGGTTCCCTGCCCAGGTTGTAGGCTGAACCAAGGCCACTTGGGGACCATAATAGTCAGGCTGAGTGTACTGGAAGAAGCTGGCCCTTCCCTTGGTGCCCTGGGTATTTGTTAGCACTGGGGAATATGGTCTTCTTGGTGATCCTTGCCTGTGGCTGCCATGCGATGTGGCTGCCCTGTATGTTTGGTCAGATCTGTAAGAAACCATTTCTACCCTGCTGTAGCAAAGCAGGTGTCTGACCTCTAGAGGACGCTCTGCTGAATCTTGATGCCAGGGTAGGCTGGGCATAGAAGCTATTCTGTGACCCATTGAAGGAAACAAGCCCTATCAAGGGCAAAATCTGAGCATTGGTCCTGCATGCATTTTTCACCATGGGTGCCTGAAAGAGACATCACCTGTCTCCACTCTGCCTGGACATGCTCAGCTGCAGGGTCTCGTTGGGCAATCGAGGGACTGATAAAGAAAGCCCTTGTATGGTCCTCAGTGTTACCAGGGTTTCTGGCCCTGGTAGAGCTCTGTGCAGCTCTTATCTCTAGAGCTTAACTAAGGAGGGTGCCTGGTGTGGGTTAGTAGCCCGAGCTCTTTGCAAGTTTGAGGTAGCAGATTTCTGTAGGGTGGGGAGAAAGAAGCGGGTGTTTTTCTGCAAATGTTTCCCTGAAATCCTTGGGAAAAACAGGGGCATGTGTGTGGGAACTGGCACTGCTGTCCTCACTGGAACTGCTCTCAGTCTGATGACTCGCACTGTGTTTTCCCATTTTTTTGCTGAGATTTGGACATTCAGCATGCTGGGAGGAGCCCTCCATTCCTCTTATGTTTGATTATAGAAAGTAAATTTGTGGGGTCACTCTGGGGGCAGCCACGTTACTGTGACTGCCACCAGCTCAGGGTGGGCTGAGACACTCTGTGGAATGCTCTGTGACGCCAAACTAGATTCGCTAAGAATGTCATTTACAGCCATACAGACACTGGTTTGAATTACTCTGGGAGACAGGGTGTGTCCATCGCAAGTCTGAGATGTTTATATGCTCTGAGACCTTGAACTTTCCTGGTGGGCAGCACCAACACGGGGACAGGTCCTGGGGTGACAAACTCCTCCACCTCATATTCAAGGATGAACAGGAGACCTGAGAGCAAACTGGGGCAGAGAGAAGATGGGGGAGGTGTCCTGGGGGCCTTAGTGGCCCCGAGTGGAGCCCTGACAACACACACACCACACGCAATGACACTTGTAAGTAACAGCTCACCACCAGGAAGGTTCATCTCTCCTAAGCAAGCAGTGACTTGCTGGAGGGAAGTCTCCCCTTTTTGAAATGGTTCTTTTCAACTGCAGTGCCTTCTCTTCTTGATGTTCATTTTCCTTTTTCTCCCAAGCTAAGATCTCTTCCTATCTTTCTCTCTCTTTTCCACCTTACACTGTGGCCGTCAGTTCATTTCAGCCTTCCAGTACTACACCCACTTCTTGGCTGACACACTTCCGCTCCAAGGTGACTGATTTTCTCAGCAATTTTCAGAGAGTGATACTAACCCCTCACCTGCTTTCTGCACCCTGTCCTCCCTGCTGGTGGCACTGGTTGCACTAACTGTGAGTGTCTCACATACTGATGGTCTTGTGGGGTAGCATGGGCAGTTAACAGCGTGGGGTGGGGTTCAGCTCAAAAGCTGTGTTCTGATTCTACTAACCCGGCTCACACCAAGTGCATGCCCCGCCTAACCTCTGTTCCCAGGGCCGTCCTGTGTGCATGCTTTTCCAACTCTGCCTGCCAAGCCAAAGCAGCTTGCCTTGTGGGAAGGTTAACCCTGATTGAGACAGTATTGGATAGTGTGCACTCTGTCACCTCTGCAAAGAACATTTGTTTTGCAACCTTCAAAATATCATGCCTCACAGCACCTTCTTAAATTGATTCTAACATAAAGCTGACTAATGCATTGATCAAAATCCTAAGTGAGTTATTTTGAAGGGATTTAAAAAAAAAATTCACTCCCTGGCTTCTTTATAAGCTTGATCTAAAAACCCTGTACTGTAAACACATGGTCACAGTTATTCTAGCAAGTCCTTCCTCCGTCGCAGCCTGTAGCTAGATGCGAGAGGCTTACTGTGACTCTTCTCATCCCCCTTGGCTCCTAAAGCCCAGATGATTCAAGAGCTTCTGCCGGAACAATCATGGCCACAAAAGGCAGGGATGGCTTTGAGAAGTAACTCAGCTCAGCCCCAGACCTGAAGCTGCTGATTTCAACAGTAACGTGGCTTTGCTCAGTGAACGTATTCACGCTGGCTCATTTACCTGGAGCAGCAGAACAACCAAGTGACCTTACAGAGAAGCAGCGGGAGCTGCTGCAGGCCAGACCTTGCCCATTCAGGCTGCAGTCGGTATCTGTCCTGCATGTGGCCAGAGCCACCTAACCCTCAGTCTCTGCCCAGCCCTGCATGCTGCCTCCCTCGCTGCATTGGTGCGGAGCCTGGCCAGTACAAAGTCGTTGCTCTTGTCTTATCTTCTCTTGCAGAATCTCCCTCCCCCTTTCTAGAATGTCAACCAAAGAGAGCCCTCCTCCCTCTCGGCCTCTCTCTAGCTAGCATCCCCATCTCCTCGCAAGGCATGTCTGTGACCTTTGGTAATCATTTACAGTGCCACATGGAACCCTGTATTTTGCACACAGCAAATGATGTGTAGCTTTATTTATGGTATTTGATGCTGTAAATGAAAATAAATATGGTTCTTTATAAAGCTCAGTGTTTCCTCTCTTCTTTGCCATGGGAGCTTCTAAAGCCTCAAACACAGGGATCAGTTTAGGGGTCCATATTCCCTAAACGGCTGGTGGCAGGACTTGCACTTGTGGTGACATGGGACTCTCTGGGGCTGTGCTGGGGTACTTTGAAATATTACCCAGGGGTAATATTTGGAAAAGGTCACCACCACTCTGGGGCCAGGCTTTGGGGTCTCTTCCTTGAAACTCATGGTACCTTGCTCTTCTAGATGCTGGGCAGAGTCAGCGTGGGTCAGAGTGACCTCGGCTCTGAGGAGCTTGTGAGCCACGGCCCTGTAGGAGAACCGTACCCTTCCTTACATGATTTAGGTTCCTCCAGGCTAACAGAGAGTTTTGAACATTTCATGCTGGTCCAGTTGAATGCTGGATGAAAAGTAAGGAGAAGGACAGGATGTCGGTTTGGGGATGACGGGGAACACTGAAGGTGCACTCATCAGATGGAGCATCCTTTGCCATCCTCGGAGAACTAATTCCCTGCCCAGAAAACTCTGGTCCCTCAGGGTATGTGCCATGAGACTTGGTACACACTCAGCACGGCAGGCACTGCCCAGCTGCATTCAGGGAAGTGCTTGCAGCCTCATGCACTACCCAGGCTGTGCCAATGGAGCCTGGGCCTCAGGCTTCACAGGCAGGGCATCTCACCCCTGCCAGGACTTCTGTGAAGCTGGACTTCTGTCCCTGGCATAATGAGTCAGCCATGCACTTCATGAGTCATAGCTTGATCTCCGGCTCAGCTGTTGCTGCTTGGATTTGCCTTCAGAGTCACTCAGGTCATGACCCAGTGTCCTATATTCTTTCCTTTCTGTTTAAGGGAAGATGTCAGCAACTGGAAGTCAGGCGGTGGATTGAGCAAGTGACTCATTCCTTCATCTATTCAAATATGATTTGTCCTAGGCACTATTCTAGGGTCCAGGGATATAGCAGAGATGCACACAAAGTCCCTGCAGTGCCCAGCGTTTTAGAGACTGTGAATCTCAGTATTGCTTGGGCAGACCTGACGTGTCTTATTTATCTTTGCATGCACTCATTCACTTTTTCAGCTACTATTTACTGAATGTCTTCTGTGTGCTGGGGATACATCAGGGAATGAATCAGACAAACAAACAAAAAATCCTCCATGGAGCTTACCGTTTGGTATGATTATTTTTTTTCTTTGAAGTTAGGTTAGAGCAACATTCTCTAAGTGTGGCACCCCAAGAGTTGCTCCATGAGTAAAGGGTTCCACAGTCACAAAGTTTGAGAAGCATTCTATACTAATTTTGCCAGTCCTTGGAAACCTTGGAGATGCATAGGATCCATCAGCACTGGAAGTCTCTGAGGATTCCTCTAGAAAAGATGCTTAATCAACTGTTCAATTTGGTTTTCCCCTTCCTACTTGGAGATTTTTTTTCTTAATTTGGGTTTGATTTGGATATTACAATCTTCATAAGTAGGATTTGGTAGAATATTCTTCAACCCAGAAACATTGCATTGAAGGCTTAATATTTGAAAGTAAATTAATAGAACGAAATATTAAATGTAATTTTCCTATACCAATATGCATATATGCATAAATACACACAAAACATACATTCAGTGTGTATAAAAGTACCATGTACATAAAATTACAATTAAATATTAAGTCATGGGATGATAATTCTCTAAGTCTTAAAACCTCTAAGAGAAAAAAATAAACAGGATGGTGATGAGAAACATAATAGTAATCATCATAATAGTCATGAGAAAAGTAATAGTAATTAATGAGATAGATGGAGGGAATCTGAATGAACTAATAACGCAGGAATTCATTACCATGAATTTTATGAGTTCCTTCAAAGCATGTTTTTATAGCACTCTTATGATGTAAGAGAACAGTTAATATTTACTAAGTAATAACCCAAAGGTAAATGGGCAAAAGATGTGAACAAATCATTCCCGCTTAAGCAAATTTAAAAAGGGAATGATTACCAAATGTCCTTTCTTGGCATTCAAAGGAACATAAATTAATTATGCTGCACGCTGAATCAGGGAAGGAAAAGGTGATGCAGACTAAGAAACATTATGAATTCAGCACTGAATAAAAGGAAAGTGAAACTACCTTTTTCTGCCAGCAATATGGCAATGATTATTAAGATCTAGAAAAGGGCCAAAGATATAGCTCAGCAGAATAAGTGCCCACCTGGCAAGCTCGGGGTCCTGAGTTCGATTCCTGGTACCAAAAAAAAAAAATCTAGATAAAGGTTCCAACCTCCTGGTCCAGGAATCCTCGCCTAGGGAATCTATCCTATGGATGGAACATTAAAGTGAAGAGGAAGGTCGGCTAGAGTGAGTGAGCTGTTCTTTATTTCTGTGAATGCAGAAGGCTTTACATCTTTGAAAAATCCCTATAATGGGTAAAAACATTCCCACCTCAGGCCAGATGCGCATGGCTCACATTTTCTTTGTGCCAAGAGCTGAGCCAAGCATTTACTGTGCTCTCCCTATGTCCCCGTTAGCAGCCCGCAGGTCAGTGCTGATGTTCAGGAAGAGCCTGTGAGAGTAGCTCCCTCGAGAGGAGGAGAGTCCACAGCGACATCTTCAACAACCAAGAGCAGAGAGCACCTGGGCCCAGGCCTGGAGCCAGGTGCCTGCTCTGCATGGGACTGTGGCATGTGGCTGGAGTCCTGGCTTTGAAGCCCCGCACTTTGTTCTCACCCAGTGGCACCAGCCAAGTCCCCTCTGTGAACTGGGACTGACGAAGCAGCATCCAGTGTAGGGTTTTGTGAAGGTGGAACTGGCAAGCTTGCCCAGGATCACACCTGGCCCCCAAGGCAGCCAGGACCGCAGGGAGAGTTCTCCTGACTTGGTACCAAGCGGGTGTCCAGAGGATTTTCTTCAGCCATTCAAGACCAGTGGGGACGCAGGCACCCGGCAGGACATCTTCAGGTTGGGGTCAGACAGAGATCCCAATTCCCTGTAAATTCACCGTCTGCTTCTCTACTTCTGCAGTTTCCCAAAGGCAACAAGTCACCCCCTCCGACACCCAGGCCTCACCCGGGACCCCCTGTAGACTGACTCTCCTCTCCCCACCAAGCCTCTGTCCCTACTGCTGTGCTGCAGTCTCCCTAAGGTGTAGTCAGATCTCTGCCACAGCACTAGATCTAACTAGTCTAACTATCCCTAACTAGATCCCTAACTTCAGGCAATCTGAGACTCAGGGCAGCAGCGGGGGGAGACAGGGAGAGGTGGCACTGGGGGTGCACAGCGAGGTGCCTCACTTGGAGCAGCCACAGACGCAGCTGCTCTGTATCAGTAGTCGGCATTGGCTGCAGTGACGCCCAGCACTGTGACAGTTACGAGTTTTCTTTGGGCTCCGCTTTCGCCCACTTGCGCCAGTGGGACCTTCGTGTTAGGATCGAGGGATAACAGGGGTGATGGATGCAAAGTTCTGGACAGCATGGGCCCGGGTGTTGAGCTGGTATTGCTTCTGGAGTGGCCGGGAGTGCCGTGTGTGGGCTGGAGCCCCCCAGGAGTGAAGAGGAGTCTAGAAGTGGTAGCTCAGCCCTTGGAGTCCTCCTGGGGTGGTTCCAAGCAAGAGGGCGTGTCCACTCCATCCAGGTTGCTGCCTCGGCAAGCTGGCAAGGGGACCTGCGTGAGGCCCAGTCTCTAGCTCAGCCTCTGTCTCTCAGTGTCCTGTCCTAGCTTCTCCAGTGATGTCCAGGTTTCTCTGTGATGACACTAACCTTAACCGGATGATACCCAGGGACCATGGTCAGCTAATCCCTCTTCCCCTCCAGGAGCCCACAGAGCCAGGCAGAGTCCTGGCTCCATCTCAGCCCTGCTGACAAAGCCAGAACTCTCTGGAGGGGGAGGGGAAAGCAGGACACTCCCATGGGGTGGGTCTCATCAGGTCCCTGAGCTGTGGGGGCTGTGGGTCTGGTGCCACGCAGCCTGGCTCAGCGCACTCACAGCACCTGTATCCACCTCATGCCGCCAGGCCACCCCGCCACCCTCCTCTCCTCCCCTTCATGTGGGTCTCCTAAGCTACCCCCCACCCCGCCTTCTGAGTGGCCTTTCTGTGAGGCTGATGCAGTCCCCAGCTTAAAGCCAAACAGTGGCTGCTCTTGCGGTGAAACCCGCTTTGCCTCACCATTCAAGGCCCTCACTGCGTGGATGTCCAGGAGTCATTTCCCACTAGTTTGTCTGACAAGCCCTTCTGCCTGCCCTTCAGCCACAAGCTCCCCGTGCAGATGACAGCTATTTACCACCTCACTTTTGCTCTGAACCCCACCCCACAGAACACAGCTTCACTCTGATTGTCTGACTGTCCTCACTTCCTGCCCCTCCACATCATGGATAACCCATCTCCCTCCCTTCCCATCTCCCTGCCACCGCATTCTCAGATAGCCTACCCTGCAGTCTAGGCATCTGTGATAAGGCCTTACCTGTCCTGCGGGACACAGAGAGATCCTTGAAGGCAGGGACCAGGCTGGCTGACTCAGCTCCCAATCCAAGCACAGGCCTGGGCCCGAGGAGGGCACCAAGGCATCTGTTGGATGGGCACATTTGGGGCACTGGGCTCACAAGAACCCATATGCCTACACCCAGGTGCAAGCAGGTGTAGTCAGATCTCTGCCACAGCACTAGATCCAGTGAGCTGCGCTGGGCTACAGGGCACGGATTGGTCTGTTACTTGTGCCCTCACTCAGGAACCCAGGCTGAGGGCACAGTGGTGTCTGGATCAGGCTATTTATGTGGTGACCTGCTGGAGCATGAGTGACAGTAGCAGAGCAGAGCAAGTCCACTTAAAGTCTGTCTCCAGTTACCCTTGTGAACCTCCACTGGTTCAAGCGTCTCGCAGCCAAGCCACACCTCTGTGGGACAGGGAGGGGTACCCCACCTACACCAGGGAAGGGTTGCATGGACACAGGACAAAGGGCAGCACTGCTATGGGGAGCAAGCGGAGAACTGGGGACACAGTCACCTTCTGTCCTGCTCACAGACACACAGGCTTGGCCCCCATCCTCTGAGGGGACACATGACCATGTGCAGGTACCTTAACCTCTCTGTGCTTAGGTTTGTCAGCAGGAAAATGGGGATAATAGTAATGCTTTTCAGAGGATTGCGTGAGTTTAACAGATTTAGTACATGAACGGTGCTCAAATACTTCATGGTATATCTTGAGCACCCAATAAAAGTGAGCTGCTACTACCTTCTTATCACCACCCATGCCACCACCTCTTCCTCCTCATCGGCGCCCAGTCCAGCATGCGGTGATGGACTTCAATGCTCCTATTCCCAGGCGCTCTAGTATAGAGTATAGACAAGTACACACACACACACGCACGCGCACACACATGCACACACACACCCCCGGGGTGACTACCTAGCAGCCACTGGCTGGGTCTGCCTGTGGGTAGATTCTGTTTGATGCCAGGATGTTTTTGAACTGGGGACATTTCACATAAAAATCAGAATTTCTTGCACTGTCTTCCCAAGCAGGAAACAGAGATTTGGTAACATCTCCCAGAGAAAATGGGGAGACAGTTTTGGGGTAAGCGGGGAGAACCCGGTGGTTCCAGAGCTGTCTGAAAGGCCGGATGGCTGGGAAGCAGCCATGGGAGAGGATGGGAGCGAAAGTGTCCCTGAGGAGGTGGGTGAGGCTCAAGGGCTTCACAGGACCTGTGGACTGGACTTCGCAACAGGAAGGGACAGTGTGGGTCGGGGGCAGGGGAGGATATGCAGGATAGGGGATTAATAAAGAAGCAGAGAAAGTGAACACAGCACATTATTCTGAGAAGACTGGGTAAGAGGGGGAAAAAGAGAATGGGCTGGGGGGGGTCCTGCAATTTAAGAGGGGCTATTAAAACAGGAGGATGTGCCGTGTATTTAAATAGGAATGAGAAAGATCCAGTAGGCAGAGAAGCTCAGAACATAGGAAAACCAGGCGATCATGACCCTTATTGGGGATGAGATTAAGCCAAGCTCAGTGGCGGTCTTTACGTTAGAAAGGGTCAGGGACGCCTGCTGCACGCTGAGCACAGGAGAGGGGCCCCAGTTAGTTGGTGGCCAAGATGAACTTCATTCATTCATTCATTCATTCATTCCCCCAATGGGTATTTACTGAGCGTGGACTGTGTACCAGGCATAATTCTAACAAATGAAACAGACCAGTTGCTGCTTACACTCAGTCCCAGGAGAGAGACAATAAGCACAATAAATAGGGTGATAGTGGTATCGTTTCTAGAAGGCTTTAGATGGACTGTAAGCAAAATGAAAGGAGGATGGAGAGCACTGACGCCTGACCAGTGGTCAGGGCGGCTCATGGAGAAGTTGGCATCCGCCCAAGACCAGAGGCAGTGAGGGAGCCCTGCAGGGTTACAAGGAGAAGGAGAATGCGTCTGGTCTGCTATCGGATGAAAGAGCAGAGCAGAGGGCCTAGGACGGCACACCCACCCCCACCCACCCCCACCCCCCCCCACCCCGTGCTAGGGGAACAGTGAGGAGGTGATGGGTTGAAGCAGAGTGAGCCAGGGGAGGGCAAGGAGACAAAATTACAGGAGCCCCTGGGTCTGCATTAAAATAGGACTCTTCAGCTTCACCTCTGAGGGGAATGAGGAGCCGCTGGTGGATTCCAATCAGGGAGATGGCACAATCTGATTTACAGGATCACTCTGGCGGCTGTTGAGAAAGATAGGGCTGGAGCATGGTGGGCTGGAGAACTGGGAGCCCAGGTTGGGGCTGTTTCTATCATCCAGGCTAGAGGTGGCTGACCTGGGAGCCAGAAAGAGGTGACAAATTGCTGCTGTGCAGAGCCATCAGGATTTGCAAGCGGCTTTGTGAAGAATGAAAGGAGAGATGTGACAGACGCCAGGAAGGGGCTGCCCTGAGCCACCGGAGCCACCACTGGGGCTCAAATTGCTGTTTACCAAGCTGGGGGTGACTGGAGGTGACAGAGACCTGAGGGAGATGAAAAGGAAGCGTTCAGTGTCAGCACGTTTTGAGGGATGCATTAGACATCCACGTGAAGGAGCCAAATGAGTGTGGGTTGGGTCTCTAAGTCCTGAATCCGGGAACTATCCGGGCTGGAGCTGCAGATCTGGGTGTCGTGTAGGGTTAGGAAAGCTGAGCCCAGTGAGACCATCAGGGGTATGAGCGGAGACACAGGTGACAGGACTCTGTGGCCCTTAGTGGTGGGCAGCTGAGAGCAGAAGATGGGACCAGCCAAGTGGACCCAGCAGGAAGTCAGGTGGGGCGGTAGAAGCCAGGTGGAGCCGTCCTAGAGGCCCAGGAGTGTGATCGCCGGGTTGGATGCTGCTGGTAAGGCAAGAGCTGAGACATCATCCCTGTATCTAACAGCAGGAAGGAGGTGGCAATTTTGACCTCAGCAATTCAGAGGCTGCTGAGCCTGGCTTGGGCCTCTGAATAGGGCAGGACCCTCCTGCCAGATTAAATAGGATGCATTTGTATACTGCATGTGGGAGGTGGGAGGAAAGGGGACTTGCATTCACAGCACGGAGGATGAAGAGGTCAGTGAGAGGGCACCCGGGTGGACCCCAGGCCTGTTGCCCCACAATGCCCCCCAGACCCCTGGGGGAATAGGTGTCTTGCTGGGGTCCTTGGTTCCATTGTCCCTCTAGCCCCTGTTCTCCTCTTACCAGATGAGCCCACCTCCCCCAAGAAGCCAAAGAGCATTGCTGAGCCCCATCCCTGTGACATGGACCGTGAAGCCACCTCACCCCTGTCCCCTGAATGGACCTCAGTAAGGTTCATCCCTCGGGAGGACAACGTCGGGAAGGACGTGCTGGCTGTGTGTGTCCTGGTTGACTGCGAGGACAGCAGGTATGGCCAGGCTGCCACAGAACTGGGGCAGCATTTGGGGTCTGGCCTGCTCCCCATCTGCAGGTAGAGGGATGTCTCTGGGCCTCTTTCCTCATCTGTCAAATGGGAGCTGTGAGGATCAGAGAATGAACATGTGTATGGTCCAAGAACAAGGCCCAGGCCACCACAAGCACTGTAAGGATTAGCGGTGGTTATTTCCTCAGGGAAGGGAGAGGCCCTGGCTTCACTGTCTTCTCCCAGGGTTAATTGTCATATAGGCTGCCACAAGGGATGCATGGGTGCCATCTGTCCCAGGCGGGGCTCCAGGGGCCCTCCCACTGTAAGATGGTGATGCATGGCAGTAAGAAAGCCAGGATGGGCAGGGAAGAACATGAGGTTAGTAGGTAGGAAGTCCAGCGCCTTCAGGATTGCCTCTGCTGGCCCCACCACCTGCATCAGACCCCGTTTAATAGATGTGCAGGTTCCAGGGCTCCTGCAGACACACTGGTTCATTCAGAAAGTGAATCAACAGCAAGTACGGATTGCTAAATTATTCCCCAACTGAGGGCATTCAGCAGAGACCAGCGCTAGACAAAGTCCTTGCTCTCACTCATGTTTCATTAGGTTCAATAGACAGCTAGGAAGCAAGGAAGCATTTAACAAGAAAAATATCATATCACATATGTGCCAGATAGAGGAAGTAAAAGTGTATTAAAAAGAGTGACAGGTCAGCTACCTTAGACTGGCCAGGAAAGGATCTATGACATTATCAATTCCTACAATAATGCAGAGTAACTAACCAACCCCAGAGAGAATGAGCGAAGTCATCTAGGATGCCCTGGGTGGCTCAGTGGGCAGTGCAGGTTGGGGGGGGGGGGCTCACCTGAGTTCCACTTCCTGACTGTGGCTGGCTGTCAGCTGGGGCAGCAGAGAGCTATTGGACCAGGGGTCTCATCCTCCATCCAGCAGCCTGAGACTGTTCAACAGGGGACCTGCGCCTCTCTTTTCTGCTGCTTGAATTCCTGCCAATTACTTACAGCCATATTAAATACTTACTCCAGAATGTCTCTCCTACCCCCTACTCATTCTTGAATTCAAGATCCAATAGGAAGAATATCCTGGCAAACACTGGTGGACAACTTGCATAAAGGCTGGTCTCACTTGCCCCCATCCCTGGGGATGGCTCCCAAGCTCTCTCGAGTCAAATAGGTACACAGTTGGTCCTAAAACTTCAGGTACTGAGATGCAGCATTGGATTGAAGCTGCATCAGCCTACTTGGGCTGCCATAACAAAGTACCTGGACCGTAGGCACAAACAATAGACATTTATTTCCTCACAGTTCTGTGGGCTGTTGGTTCCTATGTAGGGCCACAGGAGAAGGGTCTTCTCTGGCCTCTCTCTTTGGCTTATAGATGGCCATATTCCTATTTCCCTTCTATTTATGTCTGTGTCCAAATTTCTTCTTTTTATTACTCAGCTTTCCCATTGCTGGGACATAATGCCTGACACCTACAATTTAAAGGAGAAATTTCATTTGGCTCATGGTTCAGGGAATTCAGTCCATGGTAGACTGAATCTAAGGCAGAAACATGGTGAAGGCACATTGGAGGAAAACTGCTCATCTCATGGCAAGAGGAAGCAGAGAGAGAAGAGAGGGGCTGGGGAGGGAGACATACTTTCCAAGCTCACACCCCCAGTGACCCGGCTCTTCCAACCAGGCCCTACCTACTAATGGTACTTTCAGCTCTGCACACATCAATGTAGCCATCCACTGATGAGTAGAGCAGCCCCATGATCCAATTGCCTTCCAAAAGTCCCACCTCTGAACACAAGAGACTTTGTGGGGGATATTGAAACCATATTACTCCTCTTATAAGGACCTCAGTCACAGAGGATGAGGTCCTACCCTGATGGCCTCACTCTTATTTAATTACCTCTTTACTGACCCTATCTCTAAATGCAGTCACATTCTGAAGTACTGGGGCTAGGACCACAGCATATGAATTCAGGGCACATCATTCAGCCCGTAACAAAGTCCAAGACTGGAGCCTAAGCAGAGAGAAATTAAACCTCTGCCTCGCCCCAGAGCCCAGGTTCTACGGGAGGCCGTAATGGGGCAGATGCAGGGTAGGGGGTGCTAGGACTGCTCGTTCACCCCACTTCCTTCCTCTTCCAGCACCGACAGAGAGTCTGACTATGATGACAGCACCAAGCCCTGTGAAGAGAGACCTCCGCAGCCAGAATCCTTGCCTCTACCTAAGCCCCTCTTCCGGCACAGCTCCCTGAGGGAACCCCTGACCAGGGCAGCCTCTTCACAGGGCCGTGGGGAGCCACACGGTGAGCAGAGAGTCCACCTTGCTTCTTTCTGGGACGGTCAGATGCAACAAAGACTCTCACAACCAGATTTTCCTCATGGGGGCTCAGGTGATGGGTGGGGTAGCCTCAGGCTCAGGGGCCCCAGTAGAAGTACATGAGAGGGGGGATAGACCCAGGCCTGGCACCCTTCCTTCGAGACGCTTTGGAGTCTTGAGTAAGAAGACCTCAGAAGGACCCGGTCAGCTGTTGGCCGGTAGATAAGCAGGCCCAGCCCCTCCAGCCCGGAGTAGCCTCCCTTCTGCCTCTTTCTTGGGTATCCTCTCAGGGGCCCCTTCAGCATCCTAGAGAAGGAATGTGGGCCTGGTCGACTCAGTCTCTTGGGACCACAGGGCACATATCAAGGGGCTGGAACACCACTCCCTAAGCTCTAGCCTACTTAGAATGAGCTGTCCTTAGCAACCCAGCTTGTCTTCAAGAAGGTGGTCTGGAACTGAGCGTTTTGGTTGTCAACAGCCTCTGTGACCAAATCGTCTGATTCTGGGAGGTCCTGGGCAGGAACAGGCTTACACAGTTTCAACCACCTTTGGCATCACCTTGGCTACCCTGTACAATCTGGAGCTCAACTTGTCCTGCACCGCCTTCTGGTGGCCAAGAGCAGAATCTCCCATCTCCAGTCCTTCACCAGTAACGGTTTCCCAGGAAGACCCGAGCAGGAGCCGGAAAGAACTTACAAAATATTTTTTAAGTCCAGGAAATTCTGAATTTATCTTCCATGTGAGATTTTTTAAAGAAAAGGGCAAGTTGTTATAAAACACATTTTAAGTACTACTTTTAGGGTTGTCCAGGAAGGCTCGGCACAGGCTGTGAATAGGGTATTTCTTGGCCTTGCCTCTGGTTACCGTAACTCATGGTACTTAGCTTCCCATTGCTGTTCGCAGTAGGAAGCTCGCCTGTGTCTCATCCTTTTCCCATTTCTCTTCTCTGCTCAGCTACTATGGGATGTTACACAACCTACAAGGGGAGGATCTGAAACAAAATGATGTCTGTATATAAAAAAGCGAAGTCTCAGAATGGAGGTCAGCAGAGCCGATTCAGGAGCGGTAGACCCAGAGAAGCAGACCCTAGTTCTAAATAGCGAGCGTTAAAACGCAAATCCTGATGAGTATCGTTCTCATCATTTAAGAGGAATAAAATAGGTATTCAGTAGGTCCCCGACAACTTTTCCTAGCACTCTAGAAATTTTGCAGCTTGTGTGTCAAGTAGACAGGTGATGCGAGGGAGGTATTAGATCATGTCTTAAACAACAACTTCCCAGAAAACTCAGCCATCCTTTCCCAGAGGCTGTTTCTTCAGCATGACCTTGGCAGCAGGTACAGACCTGACGGCAAGTCATCACTCAATGAGTCATAGGCTTGGGCTGCACAGACTGAGGCAGCTAAGCCAAAGCATTTGGTTTCTGACAGTCTGTTTAACTCTAAAGTAACGTACAGAGCAGATAAAGAAGTGGGGAGACTGTGCGACTTCCAAACGATCGTTTGTTGATTTCTTCTTTGTCAGTTGGGGTTTTGATCACTGATGGGCCACACTGTGAGGTTCAGATCTCTGACAGAGGTTAAAGTGCCGGGTATGGTGAGCCCATTGGCCTCCCACATAATGCAGGGTTGACATCATGAGTGGCTATCATTGAGCCTCCTTAGCCGTGGTTCTGCAGCAGATCCACGATGGCTCAAAGGAGGAAGCAAACCAAATGCAGTCCGGAGATGAGTGGGGTAAACCAAAAATGGCACATACATTCAAGAGAATGTTATTCAACCTTCAAAAGGAATGTAATGTTGACATGTGATGCAATACAGATGAACTCTGTGGACATGTGTGCAGGGATAATGCGTGCAGCCAGTCATAAGGAGACTGGTAGCAGGTGCCCAATGTAGTTAAATTCATAGATAACGGAAATAAATGGTGGTCACCGGGGCTGGGGGGAGAAGGGAAAGGGGTCACTGTTTAGTGAGTAGAGAGCTTCAGTTTGGAATTGGGAGAAGCTCGGGAGATGGGGAGTGGCAATGGGTATACAACAAAGTGAGCTACTTAGTACTGTTGAATTCCATGGCTTCAAGTTTTCCAAAGCTTCAGGGCAGATTAATACATGGGAAGAGCAGTGTGCATGCAAGTCCCATACCTGTCCCTCGCTCTTGCTTTATGTACTCTTTTTGGTGGCTCCAAGATTGTAGCTTTTCATAAAACACTGATAAATGTTTAAGAAGTGGCTTAATGGTACTTTTCTGTGTTAGGTGCATTTTGCCACCATTTAACAAGAGATTTCCTGGACCGCCTCAGTACCTCAGGGAACCTCTAACATCCTCAGATTTCTGTAACACAGAGCATGCCCATGAGGAGGGTGACACATAATTTACACCCCAAATTATGCAAGTCATAGGGCACCCTCCCCTAAAACATCCGGGTGATAACTTTCCATCGCCATGACAAAATGCCCAAGATAAACAGCTCATACAGAGGAAAGATTTCTTTTGGCTCATGGTCTTAGAGATTTCAGCCCTTGGTCACTTGGCCCTATTGCCTTTGGGCCCGGAGAGCACATCGTAGAGGAAGCACACAGTAAGGGAAACTGCTCACCTCCTGGCAGCCAGGAAGCCAGAAGAAAAAGCAGAAGAAACCAGGGTCTTAGCATCCCTTTAAAAGCATTATCTTCACTTCCTTCTTCTCCATCCCATCTCCTAAATGTTCTTTCCAGTAATGTTGCCTCCCAATAGCACTACCGGCCATCAGATGCTGGCCTTTGGGGACATTTCAAATCCAAATCATAAATAATCCAGTTCAGAGGTTCTTTTAACTTTTACTTAAAAGGCATATTCCAGGATCCCTACAGAGTCTCCAAGTCCTTGAGTGTCCATTGGGCAGCCCAGATCTCCCAGTGCAGATGGCCATGCCCCACAGTTCGGGAACCACAGAAGGGCGGCTTCCTGGAGGATCTGTGTGTGTGCCCAAGCAACTAAATGGATGCATCTAATGCATTGGATTCTTGAACTGAAACCAATTAGATTTAGGAGGGCAATCTGCCCTAAATTATTCTGGCATGGAAGAATTGGTACTTATCCATTTTTTTTCTGGCAATAAACGTAACAGGATGGCCCAGTGGCATATGGAGGACACCACTAGTTTGCAACAATAAAATGAGATCATCAGTACCATATGGCAAAATTCTTACCCTCTTTCTCCTTGAGCAGCAGGTCATGCACTGAGCTCTCCCAAAGTGCTTCCTTAGAGTAAATACAAAATAAATAAATACACATAAAGCATAAGGTGAAAGGAAGGAACCAGCCCAGCTTTATGCTGCTCAGAATTACCTGATCAAATCTCTACTACTCATCCTGTTGTTCCTGTTGTGGTAAGAACATGGGCATGTGTATCCCATAAACACCAGTGATGGAAAATCTTTCGTGATTTGTAGCCACTTTTAATAGGTTTCATTCCATAAAGTTAGAAGTGGAGCAATCAGAGCTGTAAGAACTCTTACATTTCTGTGAGTGATTTCTTCATTAGGTGTCAGGAGGAAGTGGCTGTGCTTAAGGCCTGCCTGCTCCTCATATGAGGGAAACTCCCAGCTTGGAAAGCCAAGTGGTAGGCCTTGGTGGGCTGTTTATCTGGCAGCAGGAAGGTGGGGGACTGCTCTGCACCCATCCGCACTGGCTCCTCCTAGACCCTTGAACTTGAACTTGAGAGCAGAGCTGTAAGATTGGAAACCCACCAGGCCCTCCGACACAAAGCATCCCCACTGTGCAAACGAGGGGAGGCAAGCATCTAAGAAAGCCCCAGGGCATGGAGTGCTGCACCCAGGATTGGAGGGTTGGGACGAACACTGGCCCACCCAGATTCAGGGAGTTCTTGTGTCACACCTTCCTTGTCCCTATCTGCCTCTCCCAGATTGCTCATACACCTTATGAGTGCCTGGATATGCAGTGTCATGTCCATTCTTTCTCTCAGACTGCGATGGAAGTGCAGGGCCTGAGAAGGAATCCAAGGTGCTACCTGGCTCTGGGGTACATTTGGGTCCCACTGCCTACTCTCATGCTCCAAGGGCCAAAACTCTTTTTCTCCCGCATGCAATATTCATTTTGCTAAGCCAATTCTCAAGGCATAGCTGGGCAGAGGGCTGTCAGTGGGAGTCATACAATGTCCTACAAGTACGTTTCTAATAGATCAGGCCACAAGGAAGGGGCTGGCAATAGATTGTGCAGTAGCTCAGTTAAAACCAGTTTCCAAGGTTTGGGGGGTTCTGGGAGGGAGAAGAGAAGGCAGAGGATAACTTTCTGCAGCTTCCTGGCTATAATCAGAACAGCTCCAGTTTTTAATCTATCAAGTGTATGGAATAGTGCTGTGAAGCCTCAGCTTTAAAGCACAGTTTGGATACAAATGAATGAATGAAGAGATGCATGGATATTGTCTTAGTCACTTTCTCATCAATGGGACAAAATACATGATACCCATAATTTAAAAGAGGAGATCCTGATTTTGGCTCACAGATTCAGAAGTTTCAGTCCATGGTTGGGAGGCCCAGATGTAGACACACATGGTAGAAGGGCCTGGTGCAGAGGAAAGCTATTCATGTCATAGCAATCAGGAAGCAGAGAGAGAAAGGGGAGACAAAGAAGGAGATATACTCTTCCTGCTTACACTCCCAAGTGACCACCTCTTCTGAGCAGGCCCCATCTCCATTCAGCTAGGAATGAATGTGGATTAACCCGATTATGAGTACAGTGTCCCCATGTTCCAATCAGCTTCCCAAAGCCCTGCCTCTGAACACATGAGACTTTGGGAACACATTCTAGATCGAAACCCCAACACATGCACAGACATGCATGTGGATATGTTTGTGTCTACGTGTTTGTATACACACCTGCATGCATGAGGGGCTTATTTATGATCAGTGACTTAGAATGCTAGCTAAGTTATTGGAGGCATTTTCTAACAGGGCACAGTACCAGTACCAAAACAAGTTCTCAACAGACCTTTGATGAATAATGAATGAAAAACAGGGGTGGGGGAGCAGGAAGTGTGGTGAGAGAGAAGGAAAAGGCTCAGCCAGTTGTGATCATTCAATTGCTCACTTTTGGTCAATCGGCTGCTGGGGGGGAGATCGCTCTTTATTCTACAAGTTTAAAGAACTCCTATTCCCTCCCCCATCTTCCCCACTCTTCTGTTTTTCCCATCACAGCTCCTCAAAGGGCCAGCAGCTTCCAGGCTCCAAGCAAACCCCAGAACTGGAGAAAATTCCCCTCAAGTGAGTCACGCACCCTCTGTGAGGGGGTAGGGAGGGCGGGCAAGAGTTCTCGGGTTCATTCTCCGCTCTTCTCATTCCTTACATGGTGTCTTCTCTGACCAGCCTCCAGGATGTGAGGAGCAAGGAGGGGAAAAAAGGCAGTTGACTTGATTTCTGCTGCTGACTCCAGGAAGCAGGCACCAATGGGTTTGGGACCTTCCATCTCCCTCTGCCCCCTGTTCTGGGGTTGTGGAACCCTAAGGTTCTACAGGGTCAGTGATGGAAGGGGATGGAACAAACATGAGAAACCTAAAGGAGGAAACAGGATTGGGGACTGTATCTGATTGGATTCTGTGCACAGGAGTTGGGCTGGGGAGAGGCTGGGGTGTCCACTCTTTGGCTTCTGCAGTTGGAGGCAATACATTGTAGGAAGAGACGGACAGACGCCTTTTTCTGAGCCGGACTTGGTCCTAGCAAGAGCGAGGCAGGATGAGGATCAGGGCTCCCACGAGGGGGCGCAGTGCCACGCACCCAGACTCGGCGTCCGGGACTGGCCCACAGACAGTGGAGGGGCGGGGCAGCAGTGATGGGTAGAAAGTACCTGGAGGTCCTGAGCTAGGGGACGGGAGCCCATCCCATTCCGAGCCCTCTACCCCCTCACTTTCTCCACGATCGGCGGAGAGCGAGGGGGACCCTCGGGCTCGGCAGGGTTTCTACCGAGGGGCTCTGCTGCTGCAGCTGGGAAGAAGCCCTGGTAACTAACTTCTGAGTCACCGCTGACTGCTGGCCAGTGAGTCACTCTCTCGCCACCCCAGACCCGCCAGCCCTCCCTGGGTCAGGCCGGGACAGGGGTCACCTCTGGCGCTGGACCAGGGCTGCACACATGGACAGGTCGCTGCACAGGCGAAAGCGACCGACTCTGGAAGATCTTATTGTCCCGGGTAGCCAGCAAGAGGATGGAGGGAACCGATGTTCCACCTGTCCTTGTCTCGGTGCCCTGTCCCAGCCCATCCTCGGGCACTAAAATCCTGAGATCCTGCAGGTCCTCGCGGGGCAGAGTCCTTAGCATGATCTGGCCTGACGGAGCCACCAGTTCTTCTTTGATCAGAGTCTGAATGAAAGAATCAGAAACAAGCTCGGCGGAACTGAGAGGAAATAGAGGACATGATTTGCACACTGCTATCCCTAGAGGGCGCTCCAAGACTTTGCAAGGGCTTTGAGCCTTGCAGGGCCTCACTCTTTCTGGGAAGCTGCCCTCTGGCACCCTAGTCCTAGCCAAAACCCCCAGAGCTGAGAGCCACCCGGAGATAACCATTTTGCTAGCTTCGTTTCACTCAAGAGGAAACTCCAGCGGGCCCGGCTGTTTCTGTAGTAAGAAGCAGACCATAGTCACCTCCCCTGGCCAGAATGACCTTCAGGGGGGGAAACTGCCAGAGGCCCCACGAGGAGGAGGCACCAGTGCTTGAACCCAGAGGCTGGAGGCTGCTCATGAAGCTCCTACGGAACAGCCAGGACTCGCCGCCATCACCTCCCAGCTGGGCTCTGGCTCCCCTGTCCCTGCCCAGCGGGACCCCTTCCCCAGCAGTGACTGCAATGGCCACCCAGGCACAGAGGCGCGGCCTGACCAGAGGCACCACCTCCCCACCTCCTCAAGCCCTCCGTGAGCACCATCTGTAACACAGGATTCGGGAATACGTGTGGAGAGACACCCCGCTGGCCAGGGAGGATTAAAGAAGAACGGAGGGAAAGGGGGTAACTGCCGGGTCACGACCTTGGGAACGCCATGGCTTTCTGTCAGGCTTGCCTCCCAAGGTGTCCCGAGCTGTGTGTCATAAGGTTCTGAGACTCCTCAGAGAAACAAAAGGCAGTCTGTGAAGCCCGGATGACTTTTGAGACGTTAAGGAGCTTGATTCAGAAGATGGCAGGGAGAGGGGAATGAGGGGGCGAGGAAGAGGGGGAGAAGGAATTTGGCAGGAATTTGTCGAGCTGAGGACAGGAAGCAAGGCAACAACTGACTCACAACTTTTGCCTTTTTAGGCTCGAGCCATCTCACTGTGGGCTGAGATGAGGGTGCGGGTAACGGGAGGCAGGCCATCCACCTCCCCCACGTCAGCTCCTGGCAGCCAGTGGCTGCTCTCTCAGCAGCTCCCTCTTGCCCACCCTTACATCAGATCTGTAGCCTGGAGTTACCTTTTCCCTCAGAAGCATCCAGGCAGCTTCCTGCTGGGAGCTTGTTGACCATATGTGTATGGCAGCCATCTTGTCAGAAACCAGGTCAGGGACTTACCATCTGACGAGCTTGTGTTCGTGTGGGGAAGCAGGACAGAATATTGAGAAGCCACCCACATGGTTGTTGCCCCCATAGGAAAGGGACTCAATGGAACTCTTATAGGCAGTGGATTTGGGTTTGGCCTGGCCTGTGTGAGTCCAACATGTTGAGGAAGCTCGGCTTGCGACATTGGGTTGAACTAAGAAGTGAGCCAAAATCTGAAGGTTGGACTCCTTGGAGGTGGGGGATCTGAATGGGGCAGCCGAGTGGCTGGAGGCCAGAAGTCGGGGTTTCAGGCCAGAGAGCTTAGGAAGGCATGGCAGCCCTGGGGGATGTCTGGGAATGCCAATATGTGCCGCCATGTTTCATGGAAGATCTAGGTGGGCTGAGGGTCAGAGACTGAATGGGTGCTTCTAAACACGGTATGGCATGTTTCTGCATCTATTTGGGCACAGATTACTCCCTGACATGGTCCAATATGGAGATAGAATACTTGAGATTTGGGGCTTATGGTGACTATATTCTTAAGGGGAAGAGGGAGAAGAAGGGGAAAGAGGAGGAGAAGAGAAGAGGAAGGAGAGGAAGGGGAGGGAGAGAGGGTAAGAGGAAGGAGGAAGGGGGGAGCTTGGGTCCTAGGAGATCCTACAGGCTACACATGTCACAATTCTGCTCCCAGAAGACCAGATGAACAGATGGGTCCCCAGGCCCCAGCCACGTTCCTTTCTCACACATCTCTGAGCTCCTGTTGTTCCCTGACCAACAGGAGCTTGGCGTGGGCTCCACTCCAGGTGCTTCGAAAGGTTTGATATCGCTGTGACCTCCCTCCCTGTGTTCCCTTAACATGGCAGCTTCCCACTTGTCTGAGAGCCCCTTGGGCTCACATTAGACGAAGACTGCATTTCATTAGCAGTGTCCGGCGTGGCCGTGCCCACAGCTAATGGTCTGGCAATTGTGGGAAGAAACCTCAGATGGTTTATTGATGGACTGATTTAATACAGCCCCAGTTCCCAACCACCAAGGCTTTAGGGAAACTTTAGAGGTAGATATCCATTTCTGAGACACACCCAGGTCATGAATCTCTCAGGAACATTCCCACAAGAAAATGAAACACTGCAGCCTGGAGCCCCTCTTCCCCCGTGGGACCCTGCCTCTGGCTTTGACTCATTCCTCCATGGTCACTAGACCCTCAGAATCAGTCTTTGGCATCTTCCTCTTCCAGGAGTTGCTTATAGAACCAGAGATGCACTTACAGCCTCCTCTTTGCATGATAACCCAACAGCTCTGTAATGGAGAGTGTGTTCTTTCCTTGGTAGATCTAACACCAGTAAACAAAAGAATTCTGTCACCTTCCAAGGAACCTTCTCCACTTCCTCCGTCTTCACGGTCTTCTCCTTTGTCCTCTCCACCATCTTCTTCACCTTCAGCCAGTGTCTCTGGGCATCCTCCGGACCATTTTTCTCCACCTCAGGTGAGTCTCCCTGCAGGCCATGCACGATGTTGGGAAGGGGAGCTGCCCACGCTCCTTCCTCCCTCCACACTGAACTCCAGATTCTAAGGGCTCTTAGGTCCCCCAAGTGCAAGGCCAGGGTCAAAAAGAGGCTCTGTCAAGGTTCCATGCCAGGCCTTCTGTACAGACAAGCTTTCATAAAAGCTTGTTTTGCTTCTTCTCAACTACTGCCAAGGGCACAGCCACCCACCCCAACAGTCCTTCAGGAGGGAGACTCTGCTGGATCTTGGGATGCTGACACTAGAAAATGTGCTCTGCCCTTGGAAAACATGCAGAGCATGTTAAAGAGCTTCCAGCTGATGGATGCCAGGCACCAGAATGCAAGAGTCTTTGGGAAGGAAAATGTCATCCCTGATGTGGCTGGACTCTTTCTTTTCATATGTATTTATCCAGTGTCTACTACCTGGTAGGCCAGTTCCAGAGCAGGGAAGCAGTCTGAAAGGCAGGAAAGAAGCCCCCATCCTCTGAGTGCCTTTGGGCCCCAGAGTTCTTGACAGAGAGTGGCTGCTCCTGCCAGAGTTCACTTATGTTCTTTGTTTACCAAGAGCCAAGCTCCTGCATGGTGGAAATGGCTTTCTCAGTGGTGAAATGTGTGACCTCTAGATAGGTCCTTGGAAGTTTCTTATGGCCATCCTCTGTCACTGCAGTTCCAATCCAGAAGGATGACTACTATCCTTACCCTGATGGCCTCCATGGAATATTCTTTGGTTTCTTGGATGTTAGAGGAACACATCTATGAGATGAGGATGCTCTTGAGCAGGGCCCATGCTTGAACAGGACATGGGCGATCTTGCCTCAGAGACTGACCCTTCTTGCCCCAGCTCAGGGGTTTGTGGATAGCAGCACCCATGCCTTTGCTGCCCTTTGGCTTCCTACCCACCTATCCCGGACCCAGAGTGACCTTAATCAGAGTGGATGTGGGGCTCCAGGTAGGTCCTAGCAGGGTCCAAGCAGACACAGAGTGAAGAGCAGCCCTTTGTGTTTCTCTTAGGCAAAATTCCTGCAGCAGCGTGTGGATTGAGATTTGCCTGACCCATATAAATACATGTCGTCAAGATTGAAATAAATGCTCTTTCCGCTTGTTCCCTCTAGGTAACAGCTTACAAGCCCCATTCTCAAGTGTCTGGAGGTTACCACAGTTCTTCTATCCCAATCTTTCTCAGGAGAGCTAAAAGCCAAGGGGCACCTAAGGAAATGCCCTTGTATCTACCTCACTGCGAGGTGCTGGAGCGGGCAGAATATTGCCTGGTGAGCCCTGGCAGAGAGAGCCTCAAAAGCCCCATGGAGATGGCGTCCGGGGGGTGCCAGGAAGCAGCGGTTGACCCTGGGGGTACCAGACGCACCCACAGAGACCCACACCTCACTGTGGGGAAGGATAGGTCCTTGCCAGACCAAGAGCAGCCTCTCACAGCAGAAGAGGACCCAAGAGAAGGCAGTATTGGAGCCACCAGGGGACAGCAGGGTGGGTCAGAGATGTCAAAGAAATCGCCAAGCCTGAAGAAGTTGCTTCTTACTCAGGAGCAGAAGACCATGTTGCTGGATTGGAGTGACTCCTGCCCTGAGAGGGCGCCCCTTCAGCCGGAGGAGCGACTTTCCCAGGACGGGGCTAGGAATGGCAGGGCAGGCCCTGTGCTGAGACCAGCCCACCCCTTGCGCCTCCCTCAGGGAGGGAGAGAGCCACCAGCAGCCCAAACAGAGGCCCCCAAGGGGATGCCAACCCCAACTGCGCAGGCTCCCCGAGAGCAGGAGAGAAGCGAGCCACAGCCCAAGTCCCCCCTGCGGTTTATTTCAAATGCCATCCGGAAGTCCGTGGGGCAGATCTTCCACCACTCAGACTATGGGAAGAAGGTCTGGGCCAAACCAGAATCGAAAACTTTGCCCAGCGACCAGCCCCACTCCTTTACCAGCTCATTCAACCTCCAGAAACGTGGTTCTAATAAAGATGGCAACCCGCAGTCCCCTAGGAAACACGGGGCCAGCAGGGCCGCCATCTTCTTCTCCCTGGGCTCCCTGGCTCCCACGGAGGCCCAGTCTTCAGACCTTTCCCCCACTGACTCTGCCCAGAGTTTGCCCGGTCACCCATCTCCACCGTGTTCCACGTTCACATCCCCACCCTGCAGCAAGACTGAAGATTTCCCCAGGCTCCTGCAGAAAGTGAGTTTGCAAGAGACCTTACCAGACGCCAGGAGTCCAAAGAAGAAAACCTCATTCTTTTCCACCTTCAGACCCAAAGACAAATCTTTTGAGAGTTTCTTCCAAGAATCCAAGCAAAGCAAAGAAATCAGGGACCTCTTTAGCAACTCCAAGGAGAGGATGCGCCCTGGGGACAGTGTCCCATCCCCAGAGAAGCTGATGCAGCCTTTCAGGTCCGCCTCCTTGAGGTGGATGGGCGGCCCTCCCCCTCCAGCAGGACTCCCAGGTGAGCAACACTCCGCTGATACCCCCACCTGCTGGGCAGTCAGTTACCCTCACTGGATTGGCAAGCAGGCATCTTCCAGGCTAGTTTGGGTCTCAGATTAAATTCTCATACAAGGAGGAAAACACAAAGTTGAAAATTTTCCACTAATACAAAACAATTAAAAATTTGAAATTGTTATAGAAAAAATGACAATTTAACTTCTTCCTTTTTATACTTATTCCTTTTATTTATTTCTCTTGTCTGATTACTCTGGCTAATGTTTCCAGAACTATGTTGAATAAGAGTGGTAAGAGGTTTGTTTCTGATTTTAGAGTGAAAGTTTTCAGTTTTTGTCCATTTAGTTTGATATTGGCTGTTGTTTTATCATAGATGGCTTTTGTCAGATTGAGATAAAGATCCTCTGTTCCTATCTTCTGTAGGAGTTTATTCATGAATGGGTGTTAGACTTAGTCAAATGCTTTTTGACAAAGATAAAAGTATCTATTGAGAAGATCATATATATGGTTTTTGTCCTTGGCTCTGGGAACATAGTGTGTTATATTTATTGATTTGCATGTGTTGAACCATCCCTGCATCCCTAGGGTGAGTCTGACTTAGTCATGGTGTGTAATCTTCTTTATGATTTGCTATATTGTTTGCCAGTGTCTTATTGAGGATTTTTACATCTATGTTCATTAGGGGAATTTGCGTGTAGTTCTCCTTTTTTGTTGGATCCTTCTCTGATTTTGGTATCAGGGTAATGCTTGCTCTCAGGAATGAGTTTGGGAGTATTGGTTCCTTTCAACTTCATTAAAAAGTTTGAGAAGTAGCAGCATTAGGTCTTCTCTAGATTTCTTATAAAATTCAGGAGTGAATCCATCAGGACCTAAGCTTTTCTTTGTTGGTAGATGTTACATTACATCTTCAGTTTCATTGACTGATACTGGTTTGTGTAGAATTTTTGTATCTTCTTGGTTGAGTTTTGATAATTCATGTGTAACTATAAATTTGTCCATATATTTTGTGTTTTTCATTTTATTACAATACAGTTTCTCAAAATAGGTATTGATGACCTGCTTGATTTTTGCAGGATCTGTTGTGATTTCATTCTTTTCATTCAAATTTCATGAATTTGAATCTTTTTCTTTCCTGTTTTAATAAGATTGGCTAGGAGTTTGTCAATTTTATTCAACCTTTCAAAAGCCAACCTCATTGATTCTTTGTGTTTTTTACTTTGCCTTAATTTCATTAATTTCTGGTCTGATCTGCATAATTTCCTCCCTTTCAGAAGCTTTGGGCTTGAATTGCTCTTTTTCTAGAAGCTCAACGTTTAATATTAGGTTGTTTATTTGAACTTGCTCTGTTTTTCTGGTATGAGAATTGACTGCTACAAATTTCCTTCGTAATACTTCTATCATTGGATCCTGTAAGTTTTGATATGTTGTACTGGTATTATTATTTCATTGTAAAAACTGTCTAATTTCTTCTTTAATTTCATCTGTGACCCATTGGTTGTTCAGATGAATGTTATTTGATTTCTATGTTTTTATGAAGTTTTTGTGGTTTCTTTTGCCATTGATTTCATTATACTATGGTATGATTTTGCCAATTTCATTACACTATAGTATGATAATATACATGGGATAATTTCAATTCCTTTGACTTTACTTAAGCACATTCTGTGGTCTGTTTTGGAGAATGTCCCATATGCAGCTGAGAAGAACTTTTATTCTGATACTGCGGGGTGGAACACTCTGTAGACATCTGCTGTGTCCATTTGTTCAAAAGTTTGGTTCAATTCTGATTTTTCTTTGTTGTTTTTATGTCTTTTAGATTTGTCTCTTTGTGTCTGTGGGTATTATGGTCCCCATTATTTGATTTTTCATAACTATTAATATTTGTTGTATATAGTTGGATGTGCTGGTATTTGGTGCATATATACTTTCAGTTGTCATCTCTTTCTCTTGGACTGTTTCTATTACAAAGATACAGTGATCTCCTTTCTTAATCAGTCTTGGTTTGAAATCCACTTTATCTGAAAATAGAATAGCTACTGTTCTTTTGTCTGGGTTCTTGTCACATGGAGTATGGTTTTTCCATCCCTTGACTTTTAAGTCTATGAATTTCATTTTGAATTAAATGTATTTCTTGTATGCAGCATAGTATTGGCTCTTGGTCCTTGATCCATTCTTCCAGTCTGTTTCTTTTGATTGGTGAATTGAAACCATTTACATTGATCACTATAACTGATATATATTGACTTTTCCTTCCTTTTTTTCTCCTCTGTTTAATTACTTGCCTTGCCTGGTGGATTCATTCTGCTGAGGTTCATGGAGTTGTAGTCCTTTCTAGAATGTCCTTCGGAACATTTTGGAGTGCTGGTTTCATGGATCATGAATTTCTTCAGGTGTTCTTTGTCATGGAAATATCTTATTTCTCCATGAGTTTTGAAAGATAGTTTTGTAGGGTACATCACTCTAGGGTGAAAGTTGTTTTTTTTTTTATGGCTTGAAATATTTCCCTCCATGCTTTCCTTCACTTGAGGGTTTGTATTGAGAAGTCTGATATGATTCTTTGGGGCTTTCTTTTCTAGGTGATTTGCTTCTTTTCTCTAATAGCTTTTAATATTCTGTTCTTGTGTTGAATGTCTAGAATCTTGACTATTTTATGTCTCAGTATAGGCTTTTTGCAGGTTTGTTGCAGGTCTACATGCCTCACTTATCTGTATGTCAAATTCTTTTTTCCATGCTGAGGAAATTTTTCTGCCATTACTTCTGTGAACAGGTTTTTTTTTTTTTTTTAAGTGGTTTGCACTAATTCTTTCTTTCTCATTGACTCTGGTCAATCTAATGTTATTCTTATTTGCATCATCTACCAGCTGTTTGATTGATTTTTGTGACCCTTTGCTATTTTTAAGAAATATTTCTTTTCATGATCACTAAGCACAACCCTATTTTCTATATCTGATACTCTGTCCTGACATTTCTCATTCTGCTTCATATACTATCAATGGAATTTTTAATCTCCTGGGTATCTGTTTGAGTCTGTTTCATAGATTCTATTTCTTTCCTTTGTTGAGCATTCAAGATTTCCATCATTTTCCTAAGCACCTCTATTTTTGTTAATCTGTAACTGCTCTAGAGTTAGTAGTCATGTTCTTCATTATGGTCACTATCTCTGTAGTTATCTGAGAAATTATTTCTGATTTGACTTTTTCTAGAGCTTCATTCAACTGCTTCTACTGTTATACTCCAGAGAGTCCACCTTTGAATTGTTTTACTTCATCACCCCCTGAGTTTGTCTTTGGCAAACTGGAAGTCTGATGTTGCATCTTGCTTTCATGTCTTTTCATTTTCTATATTTTTAAAGTTTAATTCCTGACCTGATTCTTGTAAACTGTTTACAATCAGTATCTTTATTTCTAGTATTGAGTACCTTTAGGAAATGAGTACTTCTCAGAGATATCTTCCAGGTGTCGGCAGCATTTGGGTTTTGAGATTGTTGTAAAATCCTACCTCTTCAACTTATTGGGGGTGAGAAGTTGTTACCTATTTGGCCTTACCCCTGGTTCTTTGACACTGGCCTGTAGTATTGTTTATGATCCTCAGGCAATGTCAGTCTTGGCATACCAGGAAAAACAAATGGCTAGAACAATCAATATCACCTTGTATAAAGTAGTACAATCAGGAATAACAACTACATCAAACACAACCTAAATAGTTATCTTTTTGAAAATAAATCCTTCCTGGGTGCTTCCCCTGAAAATGGGAATATACATGTTTAGGAAAAGAAGAAACAGAAAAACAAGCCATGGTGACTATTAATTTGCCATCTTTAAATATATGAACTAGATTTGTGGTTATATAACAAAATCTAGAATAAACCAGAAAATCATATACAGTAAATATACCATCAATATGGTGATTTTTACCTTCAGGGGAAAAAATTTAAAGGGGCTTGGGAGAAAAATAGAGAAATATAAGAAGAGGAAGATATTAGAAGCAAGGCTGGAGGACAAGGAAAGATTGTACAAACTTTGAGAAATTGGTTACTAAGGCAGGAAGGAGAGAAGGAAGAAATAAAAACAAGAAAAGAACAGAACAGCAACCACAACTAAACTATGAACAATGTTCACACTCATAAAAACAAGAACAAATAGTCAAGAAAAAAGAAGAAAAGAAAATACCCACTTCAGGGCATGTCTCTACTGTCACTTGGTAGACAGAGTGGGCAGACAGAGCCCAGATCCATCTTGATTAATCCCAGCAAGCCAGTCATATGTTTATGCCAGGGTAGTGGATAATCCCAGCAAGCCTGTGTCTTTAGTTCTACTGAAGTTTAGGCGGGTTTCTGGCTAAGAAGATGGAACCCAATTTATTCAACCTCTAACACTGTGCACCTCCCATTAGTTTGAACTTAGCTCCCTGCCAGCCAGCTTGCACTTGGCTCCTTGATCTCCTGCTGACTTGAATTCTGTTCTGCCTTACCCTGACACTGGGAGCTGCTAGAGGGAAACAACTTGCAGCTGCTCCGAGTTCCAAGCTCATTTGGCCTCTTTCCAGTATAATGACTTGGCAATTGCCCTCTCCTACGTCTGTAGCTGAAAACTCACCAGCACTGCAGCTCTCTGCACTCACTGCTCCATTCCACTGGTACATTTCTCAGCAGAGGTCTCCATGGTCTCCAGTAATCTGCAGGTTCAAGCCATCCCTCTCATGCAGTGAGTCAGGGCTCAGGGAGAAATTGCCATGTGCGACCTCCTTCTCCCTTGAATTCTCTCTCCTCAGGGCTTCAGGTTTCCTTTCAGGTCCTTGCTGAGTGTCAGGGACTCACCTCCCTCCTTGTCTTACTCACATTACTATATTCCAGTATCTGGATACTAAATCTCAAGAGAGGCTGTTTCTCTGCTGTTTACCACTCTGCCATCTTCCCAGAAATCTTATTTGATTGCTTTAAACACACTTTGATTCTACTGTTTCTATTGTTGAACATTCTGTTTTTCTTTATTTTTTCATCTTTTAGTTTTCTTATTTATCTTTTATTTTGGAATTTTGCTTTTCAAGCTTAAAAAAATGTCTCCTTCTAATCAAACAGATTACTGTGAGACTTTATTTGCAGCCAAATTTGGCATAAGCATTAGACAGACTCAATTATAACTATACTCTTTTTATCATGCATCATAAAATTTAATGTGTTTCATATTTTTGATAATCTGTTCACATGGTTTAAAATTAAAGGGCACCAGAAGTGCAGAATGAAAAGTCCTCCCTCCCTTTCTCATCCGTGCACCATCAAGACCTTTTTCCTAGTGATAAATATTATTAGCAATTTTTTAGGCATTCTTCAAAACAGAATTTATGCCTGTAAGAGCAACTTTATGTATTCTTCCTTTTTTTTTTAACACATATGGAAGCTTGGTAACATTCTGTATGCAGTCTTTTTTGTACTTTTAATTTTATTTTGGGGGTGATTTCATGTTAGGACATCAAGAATGTTCTTCATTTTATTCCGTAGTGCATATGTAGCCAGTTCCCTGTGATTGCAAAGTTTGTTATTTCAAAACTTTTATTATTGTAAACAATGCTACAATAACTAACTGAGCACTTAGACCACTTAGAATATTTGTGAATTTATCTGTAGGACAAATTTCCAGAGTATAGCTGCTAGAATGGAGGACATGCAAATTGTGAGTTGTGGTATTTATGGCCCAGTTGTCCTTTATCATACTGTCCAGTCCACCACAAAAAAGGAAAGCATTATGTCTACACTTGCATTAACCAGTGTGTTACTCAATTTTATTTTTTCTTTTTAACCTTTACCAAACTGATCGGTAAAACATAGATCTTGGAGTAGTTTAAATTTCATTTCTTTTTTAATAAAATTACTGAGCATTTTTTCATATATTAGAAAGGTATTTGTATTTCCCTTTCTGTATACTGTTGTTTTTGTCCTTTGTCTGGCTCTCTATTGCTTTGTTGGTATTTTCTTAATGATATGTGGCAACTATTTCAAAGGATCCTTTTCTGTTTCCTACCTGCCATGCTTTGAGCAGTTCTCTACCAAGCCCCTCTGTCATGCTGCCCTGCTTGGAGTCAGCAAACTATAAAATGAAACCTCTACAAATGTGAGTTGAGATAAATTTTTCCTCCTTTAAATTGTGGGCATTGGGTATCGTGTCTCAGTGGAGAAAGTAACTAAGACAGATTTTCTTTCTTTTTTTTTTTTTTTTTGTGGTGCAGGGGATCAAACTCACGACCTTGCGTTTGCCAAGCAGGCACTTAGGCTGCTGAGCTAAACCCCCAGCCCCATACCAAGACAGATTTTGATACTAGAGAAGTGGGGTTATTGTTGTGACACTACTTGATCATGTGATTCAGTAGCCTTTGGAACAGACTTCTGGGAGGAGTTTGAAAAAGTTGGCAGATTGGAACTGGGTCCTGGCTGGCCAGCTCTGGAAAGAGGGCCTTAGAAGAATTTTGTGTTTTTCTGTGTTACTAGGCTGCATCTGAAAATGTAAAGATTTTACCAAACCTATCAGATTAGACTTATCAGCTTCATTTTATTTCCTTGCCTCTGAATATTTCAACAAATACACACGGACACTCTCGTCTACACATATAACTGTGGATGCACACTTCCGTGCATTGGACAGAATAAACAGTGTCACACTCATTCCAGGAGATGTGCTTCACACTGATGCTCACTTGAATAAAATCCATGCTGAAATTTAAATTTTTGTATTTTTATAAGACAACTTTCCTAGTAAATTGAAGTCTACATAAACTTAGGAGTATTTAAATGACTTACTAGTGTAAACTAATTTCAAGTACTTACCAGTTTATACAAACAATGATAATGTTAGTTATTCTGTATAAAGAAAGCCCTCTTAAAACCCCTTTTATGTTTTTGTATATTTCTCACTGTAGTATAACATGCATAAGTAATGTCCACAAATGTTAAGTCTACAGCTAATGAATGTTTTCAAAGTGCACGTTGTTTATCGCCTATGAGATCAAGCCTTGTAACCTTGGTTACCACCATCTAGAACCCTCCCCATTATATATCCCACCCAACAAAGGCACTTAGCATCTGACTCCTATTAGCTCAACTTACTTTTGCAATTTTTTGCTTTTTTTTTTTAAACTTCAAAACAATCGAAACATTCAGCCTGTGTTAGGCAGAATTGTAAGAGGTCTGCCTGGTGGAACATGAAAATAATGAGTTTCCCTCCATCCTGTGATTAAGTTAAAACATTTTGCTAATATAATTAAGCCCCAAAGCAATAGACTTTAGGTTAATCAAAAGGGAGACATTCTTGGTAGGCCTGACTTAATCAGGTGAAACCGGAAGTCTGAGGTTGGATTCTAAACCTGAGATATGCTTCTCCTGGCACAGAAGAAGTAGTCAACTTGTCATGTTATGAGAAGGCCATAAGCAGAGGCCTCTTAGGGGTTAAGATTGACCAAATGGCAACCAGCAAGGAACCTTTACCCTAAACCAGTATGGATTAAATTCTACTAAAAAAATTGAATGATCTTGAAAGAGAACACTGAGCTACAGGTGAAAAGCACAGTCCAGTTAGCACCTTGATGCTGACTTTGTGAAAACCTGAACAGAGAATCCATGTGAAAGTGAAGCGGAAAGGACAGTGGAGACCCCAGGGTGTTGAAAAAGCCAGGAACGTGGACCATCTGAGGAAAGCTAAAAGGAATGAGCAGAGCCAGCCAAGGAGCAAAGTCATGAGGGCGACAAACACCGTTCGCAATGCTGGAGGTCACCCAATGCCTTTGGAGTTCACATCTTGCCAGATTACCCCAAGTACTGGAATGGAACTATGGGATTTAATGTTTTCCCTATTGGATTTCAGTCTTATTTGGTACCATTTCTTTCTATCCCCCTATTTCTACCTGTTGAAATAGGAATGTTTATCCTGCACCATTATACATTGGAAGTAATTTTTTTTTATTTTTATAGGAGCTTACAACTAAGAGTTTGCATTAAATTTCAGAGGATGGGCTGGGGATTTAGCTCAGCAGCATAAGCCTCTGCCTTGCATGTGTACAGTTATGAGTTCGATCCCTGGTACAAAAAAAAAATTTTTTTTTTTCAGAGGAGACTCTGGACTTGGACTTTTCAGCAATGCTAAAACTATTAGGACTTTTGCAACTCTTAGAGATGAACTAAATGCATTTTTCATAGAGGGATGAACGTGAGTCTTTTGAAGGCCAAGGAAAATGTTATGGTTTATATCTAGATGCCCCTCTGAAGACTTATGTCCTCATAGGTGGGGATTTGGGGAAGTGATTGGATCATAGGGCATGATACCTTCCAGTGGATTGGTCCACTGATGAGTTTATAGCTAAACGTGATCTGGGAAATGAAGCCTGGTTGGAAGAGGTAGGTCCCTGGGGAAATGGCCTAGAAGGGTCTGTCTCCTCCCCTTTTCTCTTGGTTCTCTTTGCCTCCTGCCTGCCATGCCATTTCACCTCTGCCATCCCTTTTGCTATGCCACCTTGCTCTTAATTTGTATTTCCCTAACAACTAGTGATATTGAGCACTTTCAACATATTAATTGTGTGTATGTTCAAATCACTGTACTTTTCAAAGTTGGATTGTTTCTCTTGCTAATACTAAGTTTTAAGCGTTCTGGATTTAAGTCCTTTATTAGATATGTGTTTGCAAATATTTTCATCTAGCTAGTGGACAAAATTTTTTCCCTTTACATCATAGTATATTCCAAAGAAAAGAAATTTTAATTTGATAAAATCAAATTTTTTATATGTAATTTGAGCCATAACTTAAGAAATCTTTGCTAAACTAAAGTCATTATGACTTTCTCCTGTTTTCTCACAAATGTCTTATAGTTTTTGGGCTTCAGGCTTATTTCTATAATTTTAGTTAATTTTCTATAATGAAAAAAAATCATACTTTGCCCATAGCTATCCAGTTGTTATAGCAACATTTTTTTAAAACACTATTTTTCTGCCATTGAGTTACTTTGGCAACTTTAAATATAATCAATTATCCATATACATATAGTATATCTTTGGATTCTGTAATCTGTTCTGTTGACTTATATCTTTATTCTTTTATCAAAAGTACACTCTTGATTAGTACTGTTGTGGAGTAACTCTTGAAAACTGGTAGAGAGAGTCCTCCATCTTTGTTCTTCCTAAAACTTAGTTTGATTAATTCAGGTCTTTTGTATTGCTATATAAATTTTATAATTATCTTACCATTTCCACTTAACTAACTAAACTACTAGAATTTCACTTGTGATTATAGATTAGTTTAGGAAGAATGGGTACCTATTGAATATTTCAATCCATGAAGATGATATATCTCTCAATTTATTGAAATTTTCTTTAATTTCTCTTAGAAAACTCTTTTTAAAAAGTCTAATGCATAGGATTAGCACATATTGTGTTAATTTTATCCCTTAAGTAGTCCACACTTTATGAACCAATGTAAATTTAATTGCTTTCTTAATTTTTATTTAAAATTTTCATTGTCATTACATAGAAACACAGTGGCTTTTTATGCTAACCTTACTAAACTCATTCTAGTAGCTCTTGTATAGGATTTTCTATGTAGACAATGATATTGTTTGCAGATAAAGACAGCCTCGCATATTCCTTTCCAGACTGTGTGCCTTTTGTTTTGTTTATTTGTTTTATTGTACTGTCTAAAACTTCTTATACAGTGATAAATAGAAGAGGTAATAGCATATACCCTTGTCTTCTTTCAAATAGCTGAAGTAGTGTATTTCACCATGGATTATCTTTGCTGTAGATATTTTTGTCTATACTGCTTATTAGATTAATGAAGTTCTCTTCTATTTCTAGCTTGATGTTAGTTTTAATCATAAATAATACATTTAATCAATGCTTTTCCTGCATCTATTGAGATATTAGATTATTTTTAACTTTATAATCTGTGTGTTAAATTACATTGATTTTATAAAATCTGTTTGTATATTTATTACTTCTATAAATTTATTTTATATAGTTAAATGTTAAATCAATTATAACCAACCTGGTCATAACTTAAAACCTTTTAATGTGGGGCTGGGGTTTTAGCTCAGCAGCACAAGCACCTGCCTTGCAAGGGTGCAATTGTGAGTTCGATCCCTGGTACAAAAAAAAACCCAAAAAAACCTTATATGTGTTATCATATTGACTTTACTAATTATTCTTAGGGTATGTATCACCATATTGAATTCACTAATTATTCTTAGGACTTTTGCACCTATATTAATGAATGATATTTTTTATTTTAAAGATAGTAATATCCAACAAAGCAAAACAGAACAGAGCCAATCATAACAAAGCAGCAAAATTGGTAAAGAATTTCAAAGCCAGATATTAGGAAAACAACAATGACTAACATAGTATATCTTATCTTCACAATAGTTGTCCTTTCCATCAGATATAGCAAAATCAAACAAAAAACAAAGCAATAAAACCAATCAAAACAAAATATTGAATACAACAAAATAATTAATCAGAACAAGGCAAAACAGTGAGAACAGTATCAGATTTCAAAGACAAGATAGAAGGAAATTCCCCATATTTGCTATATTCTATGTCATCCTCCAAAGAGATGCATGGCCGATTCTCGGGATGCACTGATTTTTCTCTTCTGGCGGGAGGTTTGCTTTTCCAGTAATATTCCTATCAGTTTTTGCTACCACGATTATGCCAGCCTCAAAACATTTGGAAAATGTTCCATCTTTTTCTATATTCCAGAGGAGATTTTCAAAATATTTAGTGTTATTTCTTAAACATTTGGGTATGTTTATAACCTAGAATTTTATTTATGGAATGTTTTTAAATTATCGATACAGTCCCTTTAATTAATAAAAAACTATTCAGATTTTTTACTTGTTTTTGTGGAGGTTTTGGTAAATTGTGTTTTACATGAATGTGTCTACATTAAGTTTTCAAGCTTATTCTCCTAAAATAGTTTTCATAACACCATTCTTTAATACTCTGTAGGACTTTTTATCCTTTAAAGTAGAAATTTATATTTTCTGTTCTTTTACTTAATTATTCTTTGTGAGGGATGATCGATTTTATTCCTTTTAAAAAGCCACAGTTTTCTTATTTTACTTAAGTTCCATTTGTTATGCTTTTTCTAGCTTCCAGAGATTGATCTTAGAGCGTTCATTTACAATTTTTCTTTTATATAATGTATGCTTTTTTAATGCTATAAATTTCTCTCTAATCACCATTTTAACTGCATTGCTATCATTTTATTATGACATTTTTATCATCATTTTTTTCTCCTGCTCTGGAAGCAGTTAATGTAAGTATGGCTTAATTTGAACATTATTTTATTGATTTCCAATTACCACTACTGTCAGAAACACATACGATGGATGACTTCTGGCTTTGGAGGTTTGTTGATACCTTCTTCATGGCTTGGCATATCTTCAGTTTGGTAAAGAACTGTTCCATGTGTGCTTGAAAAGAATGCTATTTTCTACTTACTGGACATTCTGTTTTATATGTACTCACAAAGTAGGTCAATGTATTGATAATATTTGTTTATACTTTTTATATCTTTATGGATTTTTTTGTCTGATTGTTCCATTACCTGCTCAGAGAGCTATGTTAAAATACCTAGAAATGATTGAGGATTTGATAATTTTTCTTTTCAGGTCAATATATTTGTGCTTTATAATAGATGTTTTGCACTTATTCTATTAGCTACATACAAATTTGTGAATTATAGTGTATATTTGAATTTACACTGTGATCATTATGAAATATTTTTGTCATATTCTTGCTTTTGATGTATAGTTTTACTAGCTTTCTTCCAATTATTCATATGAGACTTTTCCCCTCTTTTTTTATGTTAATCTTACTGTGTATTTATAATAAGTAGCATATTGTTTGTTTTGTTTTTTTAAAAAAATCCAGTTCTATAGTCCTTTTTTATTTTGTGTATTTAATCAATTATAGTTAACATAGTTATTGATATATTTGGATTTAAATCTATTAGCATATCAATCGTTTTTCATTTGTCTCATATGATCTTTTCCTATTTTATTTTGGATTAATCAAAAGCTTTTAAATTCCATTTCCCACTCTTATTTATTAATTATGGTATGCATAACATATATATAATTATGTGTAGTTTAATGATGAAGAAGATGATGATGATTTTGGTGATTACCCAAGATATTATAATGTTAATTAGGTTTCTTGTTTCCCCCTGAATAGCTTATGGGCTTTTGAATTCTTTCAACTTTTGTGCTATTACACTTTTGTGCTGTCATGTACTTTAATTTTATATACATTTTCAGTCCACAGAGATTATAATTATGGTTTTAAGTGATCAATGTTAATTTGGATTTGCACACATGCTTTCTATTAAAGGAGGCCTTCATTTTTATTGTCTGTTTGCCTTCTGCATTATTGCTTTTTCCATTTCTGATAGTGTGAGTGCTGAAAAGGAATTCTCTCAAATCTCCTTTGTCTGAAAACACTTCACTTTTGCTTTCACTTCTAAAGGACATTTCTTCAGGATATAGATCACCAGTTAGAAGTTATCACCATCTCGTGTTACTTAATGAGATCATCCTATTGTCTTCTGCCTTCCCTTGTTTCTGGTGAAAGTCGACTGACAATCATCTTGTAAAAAACAAGTTATGTTTTCTAGCTTCTTACAATATAAACATAAACTACTGATTTCTAATCTTTCTTTTCTTCTAATATAAATATTTCAAGCCATCCATTTCTCCTCTAAATATTGCTTTTGTTACATCCTACCAATTGTGACGTTTACATGGTTTCATTTAATCCAAATTATTTTTAATTCCCTTTGTGCCACCCTCCCCCTTGGTATATGGGTTATTTAGAAATGTTTTCATTTCCAAATATTTGGGGGATTTCCCCAGATATCTTTCAGTTATTGACTTCTCCCTTCTTTTCCTTCTTCCATCCTTCCTTCCGTCTTTTTTCTCCCTGGCACCTCCTGATCCTCACACTTTTGCTTGCTGATTCCTGCGTGTCTCTGACTCGCTCCCTGGCCTTCTCTGTGGTGTGGCTTACTCACCATAAGCACTTCTATTTCTGCTTGTCTCTGTTCTGCAGTTTCAGTGAACACATTTTTACCCTCTCTCCATTTTTCAAATTTTGCTGATAAACCTTATCAGTGATTATCTCCACTTCTTTTCTCTTTGTGCTTGTGAAATTCATTGGTTTCTGTATCTGACTTGAAAAAAAAAAAAGCCCTTATGTCATTCTGGCTAAATTTGGGTAGTAATTCTGATTTAGTTACTTTTCTCTTGTTACTGAGATAAAATACCCAACACTCACAAGTCAAGGGAGGAAAGGTTTCTATACCTCACAGTTTACAGAAGTTTAAGTTTGTATTTGGCTGGCTTCAAGGCAGAGTGGCACACGGCAGAGGGGCAACTGATCATGGCAGCTGAAGACAGTAAAAGCAACAAGACAGAGTGAGGGTAAGCTTCTTCCTGTCCCTTACAGTGTATGCAGGTAGACCATGAATTAATCACAAACTCTAGATTCAGCCCCCTCCAAAAAACTATGACTACAGGAGGCTTTGGGGGGACATCCAGACACAAACTCTAACAGCTGCTGACAGGTATGTGTGTTCAGCTTGCAATGTTCCATTAGTCTTTTCTTGGCCTTTGTGTTAGACCACAGTCAAGTTAATTGTAAGCCTAATGATGCAGTTAGCAGTTGGCAGTTGCAGTCCAGCAAGAATGTTTCACATGGTAGATGGGTGGACTCACGGACGATCTAATTTTTAATTTAATTCTTCCCATTCAAGGAATGTACTGTTGATGATACCATTCTACTTAACTTTACTGAGATTATGTGAGAGTTCAGCATAGAGTTCACTCACAAAATGCTCTTTAAAAGAATCTGACATTGTCTGATGAAGTGTTCCATAATGTGAAGTAGGTTGTTTAATAGCGATCACAAGCCATGTTCTCTTCTGTTTGTTTATTCTATCAATCCTTACTTTTAAATTGTAGTACTTAGATCATACACTGTATATTTAGTGAAAAATACTGATATAATTATCAATCTACTATCTTGCTATTTTATTCTATTTGTCTCATCTGACTATATCTTCGTTCCTTGTCCTTCTTTTGGGTTAATTGACATCTTTAGCATTTAATTTTAATTCTGATATTGGCTTATTATACCTTTGTGTGCCTAGGAGAGTTATATATGTAATTATATGCTTATACAGTAGATGCTTTACAATTTATAATTTGAATTATTGTTACAACCTACATGAAATAGTATCCTATCATTGCAAGTATAGTAATGCCCTTACAACTCTAAATGTTTCCTCTTAATCTTTTTTGTTATTTTTGTAATACATTTTACTTCAATGTTTTAAAAAATATTTTTTCTGTTTTTTATATTTCAGTCTAAATTATATGAAATAATAAAAGAGAGAGAGAGAGAGATAAGCCGGGAATTTAGTGGCATAAGCACTTGCCTGGCAAGTGTGAGGTCGTGAGTTTGATCCGCAGTACAAAATAAAAAGAGAGATAAATTATTTTTATTGACCATATCTGGAATTATTCATTTCATTTGCTATAGGACTTCTCACACTTTTATATGCCTGTCTAGTAGCAATAAATTATGCCAGCTTTTGTTTTTCTTTTATAAAGCCATTATTTTGCCTCTGTTTTGAAGGGATAGTTTCACTGAATGTAGAATTAGAAATTTGCTGGGTTTTTTTTTTTCTTTTAGTTTTTAGTAGTGCCCATTTTCTCTGGGCTTATTTAGGTTCTGATGGAATGTTACATGGATGGTTTTATCTTTGTTTCTCTGTGTGCGATGTATTGGGTTTTCTTCTTCTTTTAAAGTTTTCTGTCTCTGATCTACAGCCATTTTATTATCATGAACTTCTGCAATTTTCTTTCTGTTTATACTGCTTATGATTTGATGGAACTTCTTGGAATTGTGAATTCCTGACTTCCGTTCAGTTTGGATGAGTTCCAACAGTACTGCTTCAACTACCATTTCTGTTTGTTTCTCCTTGTCTCTTTCTACCCTGCCAATCGTATGCATTTTAAGCTACTTGATTTTATCACCACAGTTCTGTTTATCTTTTCAGTTCATTCAGTTCATTTTTCCCTTTGTGCTTCCTTTTGAATAATTCTCATTGCTATTATTTAATTTCATTAATTTTGTTTTCCCTTTCAGGTTTTAATCTACTATTAAGATGATCCAGTGAAATTTTCATTTCAATTTGGCATTCTCATTTTGGTAGCTCTAATTAGTTGTTTCTTACATCCTCTACTTATCTTCATTAAGTTCTGTGCTATTTTAATTAATTACTTATTTTATTTTTGTCTTTTTGAGGCAGGGTCTCGCTATGCAGTTCAGGCTGGCCTTGGGCTCACTTCATAGCCCAGTTTGATCTTGAACTTGCAGTGATCCTCCTGCCTCAGTCTCCTGAGTGCTGGGATTACAGGAGTACACCACCATACCCGGCTCTAATTAGTTATTTTAAATGGACAAAACTTGTTATATTTATCTTACAAGGTATGATATTTTGCAGTGTATCCCCTATGGAATGACTCAGTAGGACTAATTAACATATGAATTACCTCACATATTTATCATAGTTTCTGATATCTCTTCGCTTAGCAATCTTCAAGAACACAAAATACTATTATTAACCATCATCACAATGTTTTACACTAGACCTCATTGAAATTATTCCTTCCATTTAATTGAAATTTTAAATTCTTTGAGCTTAGTCCTAATAGGTTTTGGGTAGGGTTGATTTTTTTTTTTTCAAGTTTTGACATTTATAACAACTGTTTTTAGATCCTTTTTTTGGTTTTGTTTGTTTGTTTGTTTTTAGATCCTCATCTGCTGATTGCATTATCTCTGTCACTTCTGGGCCTGCTTTTGTTGACTGGTTTTGCCTTGATTATAAGTCATCTCCTGCTGCTTTACACATCTAGGAAATGTAGACCAGCTGCTCCTCTGGTGTTGTATTGTCTAGATTTTGCTTCTGTGTTGAAAGAATGTTAAATAGTGAATGAGGAAGGTAAAGTAACTGCTCCTTTTAGGCCTGGTGCTCTTTCTTTTTCTTTCTTTCTCTTTTTTTTTTTTTTTTTTGACTGAGGATTGAACCCAGGACCTTTGCACAGAGCTTCCTCTCCAGCCCAATTTTTTTCCTGTTAGAGTTTTTATTTTGAAACAGAGTCTTACTAAGTCATTAAATTGTCCAGGCTATATGCTAATTTGCAGCCCTTCTGTATCATCCTCTCAGAGTGCTGGGATTACCGTTATGCACCTCCGTGCCTGACTTAGTGTTTGTTTCTAAGCTTTGTTCAGGTACATCTGTAATTACCTTTAAGGCTAATTTATTCCTGTCAATAAGATGTGACTCTTCTGTGGTCTCTAATGCTTCAAATATCTCTTCTACCTTGGCTAGGTAGAAGTAAACATCTCCCGACCCTGTGAAAACTTTAGTATTGCTCATACTTCCCAATAGTTACTCGTGGAATCTCTTTCTATGGACCTCCCAGGTACTATTGAGCAGCAGATGAAGGACTTCTATGATTATTTCTGAAGTTCTTTTCTTGCATGGCTCCCTCTCCCCATGGTGGCCCCACACATTCCACATGGCTTAGTTTGCCTAAATTCTGATCCATCTTTTCAACTCAGTGAACCTGCTATCCTTTGTTTGGGTTCCTCCTACCTGCACTGTGACCTGGAGATGGCCTGCAGCAGAAAGCCACTGTGATTGTAGGGATTTCCTCCTCGGCTTCTGTTCTTACCTTTAAGAATGCACTGCCTGTTTTCTGATGTTTGGAAAAAGAGGCCTGACACATTTTCTCCTGATTTCTAGTGCTTTGTGGCAGGACTCCTTCCCAAATCAGTCACCCTAACACAGCCAGTGTAGAGCAGGCAGCAAAGTTCTTTAAACTTTGCACATGAAAAGTGAATTCCAGATTCATTGGTTCTAGGATGATGACGCTAAAGGAGGAGAGACTCAGAGGCAGCCCTGTAACTTTCTTCCTGCCACAAGTTTAAGAAATGGGTTATATTTGGATGTATTTTCTCCTCAATATCAGAATGAAGTTCAATAGAAATACGTATTTTTTGAAAGTTAGAAAAAGTTACAACTTTCTTTCTTTTTTTTTTTTTTTTAATCGGTACCGGGGATCAAACAAACTCATGACAGTGCACTTGCAAGGCAGGTGCTTATGCCACTGAGCTAAATCCCCAGCCCCTAAGTTACAACTTTCAGCCTATGCTTCTCCCACAAATGAAGGTTAATGAGGCAGTTTTGCTAATACTGGGATTGATGGCTGCGATGAAGACCACACTCAGTTCATCTCCTCCAGTCAGTACCTCCAAGTGTACCAGCTGCTGTGCTAGACTCTTTGTTTTGATTTTCCTTCTTCTCCCATAACAGTTCTCCAAGTTAGAAATCATGATCAGGAGAAACTCAAAGTTAGTTCCTCATGCACTAAGAACTAAGTACTCAGTGACTGAAGTATTGCACGGTTATGAAGTATCTGGGACTGAGAAACGATCTCAGCTCATTATGCTGGTTTCTGATTCTATCTTTACCTGAGCCTTCCCATCTGGCAAATTAAACTGGAAAACACTGAACTCTCTCCCCAGAGAGGCTGTGCTATTGTATACATGTTTTGCATTATTTTGGTTTGAATAACAGCATATGTAAATGTGCTCCTGGAGGTTAAAATTACCCTTATTTTGTAAAACTTGGCCTCTCCCACTGGGGTAAATAGTTGCAAATTATGGGGAAGAGAAGGCAAGCTGGAGAGAATGTTAGCTGCCTTGGAACTGTGTCTCCTCATTCCTCACCCAAAACATACTCCTATTCAGGCGCAAGCTGCCACCACAGAATAACAATAGGTTTCTTATCACAGAGTCCTAGCTTGTTCTGATACTCAGTGTCCAGGGTGGGTTTTGATCCAGATATTAATCACCAACTCTGCATCAGGTAGATGTAGAGGGGCAGATGTTCTTGCTGAGGAAAATGAAAGCCTCCGGTGGCACCTGGCAGCCCTTATCACACCTGGTCTCCAGCCAAATCAAAGAGATTCTGGTTAACATGGGCACATCACAGCCCCCAGCCATCTCACTCTCATTCCAAGGTTGGCATGGCCCAGGACCTTGGTTCCCTCCCTCAGGCCCAGCATTGTTGAGCCATCCCTATCTTAAACTGCCTTTCCTGGCACTCGAATCATCACTTCGATGATGTGATAATATCTGCAAGTTGGGAAAATAAAAGTGGCATTTGTTTAGCCATAATTAATGAAATATTTATGTTGCATGAGACTATGTGATAAAACCTTAGGCTTAGAGTCCTTTTGCTTCTGATTACATTTGGGATTTTTTTTTCTATGACCAGACATTCTGACGCCAGCTCTTTTACACTGAGCAGATGTCATGTAGTAAAAATGGGTGCCAGATGCTGTGAGCCGCAGAAGGGCGATTTAAGAGCTGGCTCTGACTTTTTTTTTTTTGCATTCAATTACTCTGCAGAACGAACCTTACACAAGCGTTAGGTAACTCAGCTAACTTCAGACATGCATTTTAATAATAGATTTCATCTCTGAATGCATTGTAAACACACCACACACCATATAAATGGTGTTTAAGGAATTAATTGATTTCTGCATAATACTTTTTTTTTAATGTGAGGAGAGCTGCAAAGCTCTTGGCAGGGATCCAGAAATGTAATTAACGTGGAGGGCCAAATTTGCAGTTGCCCTTAGGTACTGCCTCCCCCAGCTCCTGGCAGGTGCAGAGAGGAAGGGAATGTGGTGAATGGTGAGGGGGCAGGAGGGATAGCTTTTGGGGGTGAAGCATGAAAAGAAGCTAACAGTTTGGTGAACTCTTCTGTTCCCATTTCAGGATCTAAGCATGACCATGTTGGGGTGCAGGAGAAAGAGGCTACCTCTTCTCTCTCTTCTACCACCTCCTCCTCTGCAGATGAAGAATTTGATCCCCAACTTTCCCCAGGGTCACAGGTAACGTCACTTGGAAAACCCAACAGGGCATCGGTCCATGGGGACCATTTATCATCCAGATTTCAGACCCAATGTGGGCTCCAGCTGCACAGATTTCACCAGGAGGATCTCACTTTATTGCATCTGACAGCAGCCCCTCTTTTTACCTGGAACCCCCCAAGAATTGTCTCCTTCAAAACATTTTCCCAGAGACTCAAACTGGGGAAGAGGAAAAAAAAAACATATTTACTTGAAACCATTTGGTGACTGCAGCTCTTAAAGTGGGTTTAATATGTGGTTCAACAGGAAAACCATTGAAAAAATTACCACAAGCAGATGCATATGTCCCCAAGGGAGGCACAGCTTCATTTAAGAAGCACTAGGGGCAGATTGCATGGAAAAATGTTATGTTTATTCCAATCAGGACTATGAAATGAACCATGCAGTTGCATCTAGACATGAGCACCCCAGGATCCTACTGGGGAAGGGACTTAGCTATGTACCCACTGGGGAGACTGCAGTGTTCTTTGCTTGGTGAACATTGATATTTCAACAACTCTGTTTCCCATTGATCAAAAGCACAAACACATGCCTGTGTCTGTAGAGCTATCCATAGGTCACATACATGGAGATAAGTGTCTATGGCAAAAGCTCACTGATATTTTCTTTATCCACTGGGGCTGGAACCTTTCCACTGGGACTGGGGTTGGGGTGTTGAACGGCTGGACCTAAAATGCTTCCCTGTGGACAGAGAAGTGGTTCACTGCTCTGGCAATGTTTATTTTTTGGAGGAGTGAGGAGGATTGTGGGGGGCAAACTTATTTACTCAGAGTCAACTTTTCCATATCTGGCATTAGGAGCTTTGGCATCATCTCAAGTCACTCAAGGGTTCCAACTCCCCATGGCCCAGCAAGTCAAGAGGAAGCTGGGACAAGAGGGAGAGAGAGAGAGGAAAGGGAGAGAGAGAGACATTGAGATAGAGAGAGAGCAAGCATGAATTTCTCATTTCTAAATGTGGACTCCTCTTATTAGTTCAATACTCCACACAAATGAGTTATGTGTTGTGTGGATTTCTGGGGTTGTTTACTCTCCCTGCTTCTTCTTGAGTGACCCTATATTAATTCTGTATTCAAATGAGACACAGAGCCCAGCATATGCCATCCCAATCCTCACGAAGAATAAAAGAATGGAAGATTCTAGGTCCAGCTTCACAAATAGCTCCTTGTCCTCCTGCTGGCCCAGCACAGAGCTAGTTGTCACTGAAGCTTGCCATGTGGTAAAAGTATACCCCCTTTGCCTGGCTTCTGACATGTCCAGATCTCACAGGAATGGGAGCTGGCAAGAGCGCTCCTTATTTATAACTTCCCAAAGGCTCACCCTGAAAGAATGACGAGAGGTTTCTATCCTCTGGTTTCTCTGTCTCTTCTGTCCCACACAGGTGTGTCCCCAGCCAGGTGGCACAGAGCCCATGCTAGCTTTGCATGGGAAACTGGAGACAGACTCTGTTCTCTTTGCCTCTTTTGTCAGCCCCTCCCCAACACACTTCTGGATCTCTGAAACCGATGCAGGAAGACACGTGGCAGCTTGTCCTTGGCTCTGCCAACTTTCTACCTTTTCATTCATTGTCTTTTTCCTACCCTTACCCTTCACCCCATTCCTCTCTGCACCTTTACCATCACTGAGGATATAAAAAGCAAGCCTGTAATCCCAGAATCCCAGGAGTCTGAGGTAGTAGGATTGTAAATTCAAGCCCATCACTGGCGACTTAATGATTTAGCCAGCTCCTGTCTCAAAATAAAAAAATGAACAAAGGGTTGAGGATGTAGCTCAATTCTAAAGCACTGGGTTCAATCCCCCTTCCTGGGGGCAGTGGGGGACACTGAGCCTGGCCTGTCATAATCCTGTATGAGTGTTTGTTAATAAAGCATCATTCTTTTCTGCATCAACATACTTTTAAATAAAAAAATTATAGATAAATGACTTCCTTTCTACCTCCAAGCTTCATTTTGCTGACTCTTGAGAAAGCAGTCAGAGTCTGATAGCTTTGTTGCTGGGAACCACTCAGATCACATGGTGCTATTGAGATGACCTCCCCTCCCACCCCTGAGTAGTATTAAAATACCTCCACTTAGAGAGAAATGTTGGCCCTTCTTTTGTAGAATCCACCCACCATAGGACAGGGATCCTTGATGGGCTCCTGCAGTATGTGACAGGAAAGGCAGTGTAGACTACATGGAAATGTGGATACTGGATCCAGCCTGCCAGGACTTAAATCCTTTCTCCTCCCATTAGTAGGTGTCTCACTTTGGGCCATATATTTATACTCTCTGAGTTTTGATCATGACGTTTGTCAAATCAGTACAATCTGAGGAATCACTGAGATGACACAGGTGAAGTAATCAGTGCAGGATCTGGCTCATGACTCTCAATAAATGCTAGGATTCACTCCATGAGTTTATATGATGGAAGTCCCAGAGATATTTGTTGAGTAAATGAATTGATTCTCCACACAGATTGAGTTAGGTAATCTCTGGGTAGCAGCCACTGTTGATCTGTACCACCCTTTTCTTGCTCCAGTCTTTCCCTAAAGATCAGAGTTGCCTAGTGGAGAGTCCCCCACATAAAAGGCTGAATGGAACCTTCCTGCGGAACAACCGACAGCCAATCTGGACTGAATGCCCCAGAACCAAACAGGATGTGATGTGGAATAAATTGGATTCTGAGCTGGGTCTGGTGGCACATGCCTGTTATTCCAGCACTTGGGAGGCTGAGGCAGAAGGATTGTTGCAAGTTTGAGACCAGCCTGGGCTACAAAGTGAGCTCAACACCAGCTTGAACTGCATAGCAAGACCCTGCCTCAAAAAGACAATAATAAAGAGAAGAAGAAAAGGAGGAGGAGGAGGAGGAGGAAGAGGAGGAGGAGGAGAAAGAAGAAAAGAAGAAGGAGAAGGAGGAGAAGAGGAAGAAGAAGAAGAAGAAGAAGAAGAAGAAGAAGAAGAAGAAGAAGAAGAAGAAGAAGAAGAGGAAGAGGAAGAAGAAGAAGAAGTTGAATTCTGAGAGATTAAATTTTCTGAGAGATTAAATTTCCTGGCAAGGATGAAAATCTTTTTGATTCTAGTTGCTTAGGAGAATTTTAGAAAAACCAACTTTGACACTGAGTGAACATTTTCTCTACTGATCTAAGGAGGAAGAGGCCTCAAGCTGACGCTTTCCTAAGAAAAGTAGGTTTTCCATCCACTTCCATGGGAAGGGAGACAGAGTGACAAAGAGCCTGAAACGCATGTGCTGTAAAGATACAGTCTCCGGCTCTGTTTTGGACTGAGATTGCCCTGGCAAGGTCTTTCAGGTCTCTATATCTCACTCAAGGAGTTAGAAGTGCTTAGGAACAGTTGATTCACCCACAGCACTGAGTGCCTGCCCAGCTATTACAATGTTTAAACTCAGCATTTGTTTCTACCAGCGTTAAGACAAATTGTAGCATGTTCTAATCTTCATTCTAATATAGAGAAAGTTGATAGATAAGCTAAGAGAAGGCAAACTCGATATGGACCCAGTTCGGACGTTTATTTTGTGTATGCGGATGTGTATGTGAGTGTGAGTGTAAAATGTATGAGCCTAAACACCCACACACAAAAATAAGCTTCAGAAAAAAATAGTCGCACTGATTTATAACAGACATGCTGATAATAAAAATCATGCGGTTTAACTGAGTGTGTTTCCCATCCCTTTTCCATGCATTCTGCAAAGGGCTTGGCCTGTATCATCTCATTTCGTCCTTATATCCCTGTGAATCACTCTCATTCCTCGCAACAGAACTGTGATGTTCAAAAATCCAAAAGACCAGCTGGAACTCATGCAGTTAAGCCGGGATTTGATGGCGGCTTGTCCAGGCTTCTGGGCTCAGGATTCCACCCTTACTCTGCTGTTTCTCTGATCAGAAAGTCCCCCAAGCTTGCCACACCAGTTTTGCTTTTCTTTGGTGTCTAAAACCTAGAAGTGAAATGATACCATCAAGATCCAGATGTCTGCTTTACATGTATGAATTTGAAAATTTGAATTCTCCCTCTCTTTCTCTCCCTCTCCTTCCTTCTCTCTCTCTCTCTCTCTCTCTCTCTCTCTCTCTCTCTCTCTCTCTCTTTCTCTCCCCATGCCCAGGCACAGTTGGAATGGAATGACAGCAAAGTGAGATAAGGCCAAAAGATTTTCTAGCCAAGAAGCCCTTTTGTTAAAATTACATATATAGTCTTCTCTTCATAGATTTAATGATATCGTAGATCTAACCTCAGTGCTCTCTAAATTTGTTTATTGATTTTCATGTAGTGTGTGTGTGTGTGTGTGTGTGTGTGTGTGTGTGTTCACTTGCCCATCTATCCCAGTTCCATCATGCCTGGGCAGTAGCATAGCAGACATGTGTATATAATTCTTGTATAATTCCTCATGTACCCAGTCAGTACTCATGAAAGCTATTCCCACTTGCGCACACACACACACACACACACACACACACGTACAGATTCCAGCCCCTATTCCTATTCCAGCCCCTACAAGCCACATGTTGCTATTTAAATTTATATTTAAATGTGTTAGAATAAATAAAATTTGATTTTTTATTCATACTCTTCACTTTCAGTGCCCAATAGGCTAGTGGCATCTGTATTTTATTTTATGGGTTTGTTTGTTTGTTTGTTTGTTTTTGTACCAAGGATCGAACTCACAACCTCACATTTGCCAGACAGGCGCTTACACCACTGAACTAAATCCCCAGCCCTGTATCTGTATTTTATACAGCATGGGTAAAGGTCATTTCCATCATTGCAGAAAATATTATGGATGTCATTGTTCTAGAAGTGGTACAACAGCTAAGAACTACTGGAAGGGGAACAATGCTATTTTTAAAATTTCAATCCATTTTGATCAATCCTATTTTTTTCTTCTTACTGGTTTTCATAGGACAAGAAGACACTCAAAAGAAGAAGGAAGCTGGAAAAAGCAACAAAGCAGTTGGTTAAACAAGAAGAGTTGAAAAGACTCCATAAAGCTCAGGTCAGAAAACAAACCTGAGATGAGTGAGTGAGCTTAGGGTCTGGGGTCCTGGGAATCAGGATGGGAGAGCCCCTTGGGCGTCTCTACTGGGATGGGGAAAAGCCAGCATCTCTTCTCTGAGGGACCAGGTTTGTGGCCATCCTGAAGGCCCTGGCTCCATCCTTAGCAGAGCTCTGGGGCTGGGGAGCCCAGGTGTTGAGCTGGCCTTTGGCGAGCAAACTGCATGTGCAGTTCGAGTCCTGAAAAGTAAGACTGAAACAACCACCAGCTGGTGGCCTTGGGGCTTGCTGGACCTGACTGACATATAATGATGGCCTTCATTTTGTCCTTTCTGAGAACACAGTTCTTCCACCAACTCCCTGACTGTCTTTGTTAAACTGACAGCTATGAGGACTTGTCTCCATTGCAGCATTAGCTGAAGACATAAGTATCCAGCATTCTAGTACAGATTTCCTAACCTGGTGGTTTACTCCAAACATTTCTGCCCAGAGGGATCTGCCCAGATCCATCAGAGACAGGAAAATCAAAGCAGAAAGTCTAGACATTCTCTATCTACCTGAGGATCCCAAGCGAGTCTTGAAGAACAGTTGGATTTCAGGATAATAGGACTTAGAATGACCCCTTAACCCATTTACCCTTCAATCACCTTCTTCAGTTGTGCCATTTCTCTGGCCATGTAATGCTAAGTGTTGGTCACCTGCTTAGTACTAGAACAGAATACCCGAGACAATGAATTCAAAACAGATGACAGCTTTATCTGGTCTTGAAGTATCTAGATTCTAGTTCATGATCAGTTGTCAGGGTTATAGCTCAGCAGCATAAGTGCCTGCCTTGCAAATGCAAAGTCCTGAGTTCAATTCTCAGCAAAAAAAACCAGAGCACCATGGGCAGGAAACCAAGTCTTTGACACTGGGCCTTTGGGGGACATTCCAGATCCACACTATAGCATCATGTAAGTTGTTTATAACAAGAGGGAAGTTGCTGAATTCAGTCCCCTGTACCCTTCCTGGTGGCTGACCTGCACGCCATGGACAGAGACAACTCCTACGAGTTCACCTCTGTCTCAACTTCTAAAACAGGTTTCCTTGGAGCATTTCAAGTTTTCCTTCTAAGAACAAAACAAGTCTTTATGCTACCAGTTGGCAAACTTGGCAATTTCATACTCCAGGCGGAAAGTGGTAATAAGAGAAGAATCACAATGGCCTTTTGAATCCTAACCTTCTAGCACCCAAAGCAGCCCTTTTTGATCTCTTAGTTCCTAAAGAATGACCTCTGGGTCAGTGTGCTTTCATGACCATAGCAAAATACCACAGGGGGAGTGGCTTACACAATAAATATTTGTTTCTTCCCAATTTTAGAGGCTAAAAGTCTGAGATCAAGGTGCTGTCAGATTTGGTCCAGTCTGGCAAAGTCTCCACCCTGGCTTGTAGACAGGTACTTTCCCTCCGAGTCCTCACATGGTCTTTTGGAGAGGAGAGGAAGCCACTAATGTTTCTTCTTGTTCTTCTTCTTGTTCTTCTTCTTGTTCTTCTTCTTGTTCTTCTTCTTCTTGTTCTTCTTCTTCTTGTTCTTCTTCTTCTTGTTCTTCTTGTTCTTCTTCTTCTTCTTCTTCTTCTTCTTCTTCTTCTTCTTCTTCTTCTTCTTCTTCTTCTTCTTCTTCTTCTTCTTCTTCTTATGAGGGCACAGGTTTTATCAGAGGAGGGCCCCACCCTTCTTGCCTCACTTAATCTTTATTACCTTCTGATAAGCCCTGTCTCCAAACACAGTCATGTTGGGGGTTAGGGCTTTAACGTAGGAATTTTGGGGAAATACTGTTTAGTCCATAACACCCAAGTAGCTATAATGGAATAATAATCAGTTATTATTAATAAAATCATTTCAATGTTTCCATTCTTTAGCAATTATATACCATACCAGTAAGAGCTGAATTTATAGACAGAATTGTCTTTAAAAGAGAGACAGGCAGAGGGCACAAAATGATTGGTAGTTATAATAGAATCCCCCTGTACTTTGCATTTTATGTTTGGGGTTTATAAGCTTATAGCTGGGAAAACAAGAGCCAGGTGACTGCTTGGGCCCCACCCTGATCAGATCTCCTCGTGGGGTCAGAGGCAGCTCAACTCCTGGGCTTGAGACTTGAGGGAAAATTTAGGAGGATCTGGGGTTGAAGAGCAAGGGGAGTGAGAGGGTTGAAGCACAGCAGAGGGGGAACACGGGTGCTCCCCTGTCTTGAATATACCTGCTCTGTCAGGTGCAAAGCTTCTTCTGGCAAGGACTGTGCCTTTTGGCAGTGTGGCTTGAGAAAGCAGAGAACATTGATGGGGACGAATAAAACTTACAGCTTTCCCAACTGTCCTCCCTCATAGGCCCAACAGAGGATTAGCTAGCAAGAAAAGTAAACATACAAATGCAAGCCCAGGGGCTGGGGATTTAGTTCAGCAGTGCTAGCACCTGCCTTGCAAGCATGGGGTCATGAGTTCGATTCCTGATACCGATTTAAAAAAAGAGAGAGAAAGAAAGAAACAAAAGAAAAATGCAAGCCCAGCCACAATCCCAAACCTGAGGTGCTCATGGAGAATCTGAGCAGAGTGTGAGTTATTCCTTAATGGGCTAAATAGCTTGTGTCTTGTCTTTACAACTGGTTGGTAATGAAACCATGGTGCCTGTCTACAGTTGTAGCACTCTGGAACCAGGCTGTAGTGCAAGAAAGAGCAAGTGCCATTTGTAGCCTAGGACAAGAGCAGGACAACCTGAAAATAAACACCAAGCCCCCAAAACTGGCCTAGGTCTCCTGTCCAGACCACCTTGTCAGGAGGTACAGTCCTGTGCTTTCTGGGAAACAGAATGTGAGGAGATGCCATCTTCATCCCAGCCCCAGCTCTACTCTGTGGTAGCTGCAGTCCCGTCACTGTGCCGTGACTATAGTCAGAGGCTCTGAGGAGTCCCAGTGCCAAAAGCCTCACCCAACCCCTGTCTTAAAGGACTCTGGTGTGATTGACAGTTTCTCAGGGCAGCAATGTCGCTCTCTTTGTCTTGGAGAGTCAGCCACAGAATCACCCTCCTTGTATGTGTGTCCAAAGTCCCCTGTGACATGTGACCCTGGCATTGCAGGCCATCCAGAGGCAGCTGGAGGAGGTGGAAGAGCGGCAGAGGGCATCAGAGATCCAGGGCGTGAGGCTGGAGAAGGCTTTGCGAGGAGAAGCAGGTACGGTGTCCATCGTGGCAGCTCTGGGGAGCAGGCATGGGTCTGGGTCTGCAGTCTGAGAGTAGTGCTGGTCCTATCATGGGCAAGGAAAACTTGTCACCCATTTGGGAAATCTGTCAATATGCACAGGTGTTGCCAATTCCACATTGCTTCCCTCTTCAAAAATCAAATGAGTTTTGTCATTTGAGGGTCCTCCTGGCCATGATCAGTCAATGGGCCTTGTAATTGGACTTCTGGTATACCCAGATCTACTGACTTGAATGAATGGTTTTGCAATTTAGGGGCTAGGGCAGATTCAGGAGAAATCATTGGGAATTCAGGTAACGCTGGTGACTAAAAGCCCAGAGTTAAAGTCCTGGTGTCTCCCTTCCCTTTCTAACCCTTGGCTGCTTACTTTATCAACTTTCATCTTCTCATCTAAAATGGGCCCAGTCATGGTTTTCTACATCCCAAATAAGAAATGAAGATTAACAGGGCGTGGTGGTGCACACCTGTCATGCCAGCACACGGGAGGCTGAGGCAAGAGGATTGCTGGGAGTTTGGGGCCAGCCTGCAACTACATAGTGAGAATCTGTCTCAAAAAAAAAAATTAAAGAAGAAATTTCATGTGATGCTTAATTTAATTAGCACATGGCCCAAGGTAAAGCAGCAGATGGTAGCCATCTCACTGAGGGCTTCAGATTCTTTTGTGCACACACAGGACCCCCTTGGAGACAGCCTTTCAGGTACTGGACGTCCAGACACTGGGTCTGGAACCATTTGTATGGCACAGTTTCTGCCTTGAGAAATTTATAGCCCGCTGAGGGATTCAGCATGCAAAGAGATAAGCCACGACTAGTGGAACAAGCGCTGTGACAGCACAGCATGAGGGAGCCCTGAGGACAGACCCAGGACCTGAGGCCTGGGTTCCGGGGAGGGGACGTGGAGATGAGCGTCAGAGGGGAGCAGGGGTCAGCAGAGAGGTGAGCAGGCTGTTCTGACAGGCAGCATCCTGCCAAGGCCAAGGCAGGAAATATGGTAACAAAAGAGGAGCCAGCAAGGGATTTGCAGGTGAGGAGGGACAGGGACTTCTATGTTCTCCGGACACTCTCCCAGGGGCCACGTGGCTGAGGCATGGCAGGGGCGCTCGGAGTGTGTTAGGGGATTGTCTCGTTGGTTTTGTGCCATGAAGCCTTTGGTCTTCCGTACTGAGGACACTAAATGTGAACAACGGAACACTGAAAACTCCTGTCTCTGTGTGTGACAGTGAGAATGTGTGTCGTGGCGAACACGCTAGTGAAAGGGGAGCCTCTCAGTTCTGTTCAAAGTGTGATGACCTGAGAATGGTGACGATAGCAGGGGCAGATTGCAGATCCAGATTTTCTGAGGTCAGAAGCTCAAACAGATGTGCAGAGGTGTGAGAGCTACTTCCAGAGCCTCCCAAGGAGCCCTCAAAATAGGGCTGATGTCAGTAGCCAGCAGAGAAACTTTAGGGGTAAATTTTTCCCCTCTGTGCCTCAGTCTCTTGCTTGTGGTGCCAGTGTGATGGTCATTCCTGTTTCTTGTATTTATTGTGAAGATTAGTAAAAAACATTTATGTGAAAGCTTACTTCATACCTAGCCCTGGGTAAATGATTAACCAGTGTTTGTTCCTTTTCCTACTAAATTGCACGGTGGACTTCCTTGTAAAGAGAACCCACATAGTCCCTCAGAATTAGGCATCTCTACAAAAACAATGAGTGTCTCTTACGGCCCGGACTGAGTCGTGGCCTGTCTCCATAGCTGCTACTGGAACTTTTTGGTGGGATGACCTGCCCTTCTTTGGTGTTTGGTAATATTCCCAATCAGGGAGGCTCTGCTATTGTCTTTAGGAATCTCGAGGGAGCCTCAGGATTGGAAAAGACAGGAATGAAAAGGACAGACTGGGAATCTAGAGCATCTTTCAAACTTGGCTGTTAGCAACACATGCTGACTTATGGCATGGTGGGAAAAGTGGACTGTAGGCATCAGAGAGCTCTGTGTTCAAATTCTGTCCCTTCCAATTAGGCTGATTGTCCTGGGACAGTCACCTAACCTCTCTGGCCTGAGAAGTCTCATTTGAAAAATAGAAATAATAATTCCCACAATACCCACTAGAGCCTTTTGAAAATTAGAGTGTTGGTGGGAAAAGTACCAGAGAGTCCACTACATTGTAGACACTCAAAGAATGCTACCTAATCCTTAAAAAAAATATTTTTAAGGATTCGCACGCATATGCTTTTAAAGAATTGTCTAATTGTGATGGCTTGAAATTTAAATTATAGGTACCATTTAGAAAACTTCTGAAAATCTCCCTCTTCTCCAAATGTCAGGAAGAAAAAGAGAGAGAGAGACAGAGAGACAGAGAGAGAGAGACAGAGACAGAGACAGAGAGAAAAGAAAGCTATTTTGAGTGATACCTAAAGAAATCTGGCCAGCTGGCAGGGTGTTCAAAGGTGTGCCAAACTAGCCAGAAGATGGATTCTATTCATTCTCTTTATATCATTGGTAATTTAATTCTGCTGTTAAGTTTATGGGCCTTTTCTACTTGAATGTCCTCATGGGGTGACAGATGTAGATCAACAAGGGGCTGGAGACGAATAGAGTCAAGTCAAGGAGAGCGGCCCCAAAGGAAACCAAATGGAAGATATGCAAGCCAGGCCATCAAAATTAATACACTCTAACCCGTAATAACATTTGTGCAATAATAATATTCCTTTGCGCTCAATATTCTATCTAGTCCCTTTAAGAGATTGGCCTGTTGCTTAATGAATGACCGATGCTTATTAGGTTAAGTTGTATTTGAGCTGGCCTGTGCTGCTCCGGTTCAAATGATTTAATGGGAATTATTTAATAGGTATTATTAGGATAATTAGAAAATGATCACAGTTAGGCAATAATATTGAGCTATAAAGGTTGTGAATAACCAAATTTAGAGACAGGCCTGAAAACAGGAGTAGCCTGTGACAGTTAGGAAGGCTCCTCTAATAATTATGTGAGCCAGCTGAAAGAGTCTTTTGTTCCTGGGAGTTATTCATTAGGCTGGCATTGAATTAGAGGAAAGGGGAGGTTGCAGATTGAGGGCCCTGATGGCTGATGAGCAAAACGAGGCTTTGATGAGCTCCTAATTGTCGGGACAACAATTCCTGCTTTCTTTTTTCCCAACTGTCAGAAATAAGGTCCCCTGCCCCCAGGATGGATTTCCATTTCCCCCATTTTGTCCAGGAAAGAGAAACAGAGAAAAACAGAACTCTAACAATCTGCCCCAGATGATAAACCATTGTTTCACAGGGTGCGTGCGTGTGTGTGTGCACGCACGCGTGCTATGCATTTTTAACAAAGGTCCTGGAGTCACCTGCTGTCCCAGGTGCCCAGGTAAGGACCAGCATGTGCACTGGCCTGATTCGCCTGGGTGCCACTTCCTTCTGTGTGACAAGCCAAGCCTGGCTTTGCCAGCCATTAAGACTCTTCTTCATCAAGGCACTTGTGCTACCAGTGGTTTTTGGATTGTTGAAGCGGAGGTCAGTGTTACAAACTGGAGCTGTGAATTTCCCATCTAGCATGAGACAGACCACCGTCTAAAATTAGGTAGCCTGGATACCAAACCTGGGCTCTCCCATTACCTGGAGATGAGCGAAATCTGATGAAAACCGACAGCCCTTCAAAGGAGAAAGGACGATACGCCAGGAGGGTGGAGGAGCATTATTCCTCCCACAGAGCTTTACACCCTGTGTCAGCTGGTTGTCTGCTTTCAGCTTCTTGTTCTCTTTTGAAGCCTGGTTCATTCACTGTCACAAAGATTAAGAGATCTACAGTGACATCGCAGGCTGAGTGAGGCTACCAGCAGATGGCAGCAGGGACACACATTCGAGGGAGAAATTTCATGGAAAACCTAGCCAGGAAGAGGGAAGTAGTTTGGCTCACCCTCTGTGGTTTTCCTCTTGACTGCTGCTGAGGAGCAGAAGGAATCGCATTTCCTGGATAATGTAACAGCCAAGAGTCCCGGAAAGAACAGACACATCTGAGCTTCAATCTCAGTGTCGCCAGTTATACACCAGTTGCCTCTCTCCCAAATTTCCTCATCTGTAAAATGGAGCCAGTAATACCCACCTTACGGGGATGATGTCAAGCAAAAATTAAATGATACAGTGTTAGTAAAGCACCTGGACAAGGGCTGGCATATAAACAATGTTCAAACAAATGCAATTCCTGCACTTTTCTTTTATAGCCCTGTCATAAAATCCAACTGGATGTTCCACAACTTCTCAAGTTGTATTCACATGTCCATTAACTCATATGCATTTATAACTCCATTCCCTAGAAGCGATTTAATCTGGTTTCTATAAAAACATAACACATGGAGTTCACACACTCGGTCCATGTACGAACCTCAATGTAGACTCAGAAGTTATCCTGCAATGAAACAATTCGGCACCAGCAGTTGGACATGAGAGCAAAACACCATGGTTCTGATATGTGCCTTTTAGACAGTCTGCCAGAATGTGGGAATGGTTTCAGGGAAAGACTATCCGTTTGGTAAACTTTCATAACTATTTGTTCTCCGCATGTACCGGAAGACAGTGAGTTCGAGGTTACGCACTCTTGTCAGCCCTTACCCATGCTGGTCACTGTGCTTTCCGGGGTCCACAGAGCAGGAAAAAGGTTGAGGTCCTTTGGTGATTCTCAAGAAGCCTGATTGAATTCAGGTGGCTATAAAAATGGAACCACTGATAATATTTTATCACCTAATAAAATATGATCTAATAAGATGGGATGCTGTCAGGAAAGAACTCTAATATTATACAGAATGGCCAGGAGTAACAGGAATCCAAAGTTTATGAAACAAGTAGGGAGTGCTAAGCATAAACAATAAAATTCAGTGCCTTCAGGGAAGGGAGTTTGTTACTTCCTCGTGAATAGCAGGAGCACAGCAAGGAGGCACAGGTGACCTGTCCTCTGGGTGTGATATGCTGGGCCCAGATGGCACCTGTGCACACCAAGGGTTGTGCTGTACCTAATGGGTGCAGGCAAAGAATTCAGCAGTTTTGACAGTCAGTGGTAAATGGATCCATCATCTCTTCCCAGGAAGCAAGTGGTTGTCCTGAGCCCCACAGTGGTGTCCTCAAGTACAGAAATGGATCAGGATCCAAGGATGGAGGCCATATAGTTTGGCTCACTTAGCTCCCAGTCTGTGGAAGACTCCTTGCTCAACAAATTTCAGCCACCCACCTGTTGGCTGTTCTCTGTTTCCAGCCTCACTGGTCCCTCTGTTAAAAAGTTAGGGCCCTCTGTGCAGACCAGGTGTTGAGAAGGCAGAGCTCTGAGTACATTGCATCTTGCAGGCTCCTTATACAGGAGGTGAAAGAAAAGACAGGTCCCAGCACAGAACACACCTATAAACCCAGTTACTCTGGGGCTGAGGCAGGAGGATCACAATTTTGAGGCTAGTCTAGGCAACTTAGCAAGATACTGTTTCAAAATTTAAAAAATAAAAAATAGGGCTGGGGATGTAGCTCAGCGGTAGAAGGCCCTATGTCCAAATTCTTCGATATTCTACGATATAGTTTGGAGGTAGAGCACTTACCTAATAGGCACTGGCCCTGATTTCAGCCCCCAGAGACCCACACACAAACATACAAAGACAGAATAAACCAGAAGAACTGAAAAAGGCAAATAACACCAAAAAATATAGCAAAAATTTTAAAAGAATTCAATGAAAATTAATCCCACTAATTTTAAAATTTGTTGATACAAGTGTGATACAGCAATCACCATACTGAAAAATTAAAAAGGAAAGCCTTACTATCTTACTTATAGAAGAAGGACAATCATTTGACAAAATTCAAAACTATTTATTTGCATGTACAAAAAGATTTTAGCAAAGGCTGGAGATTTAGCTCAGTGGCATAAGTGCCTGCCTGGCAAGTGCAAGGTCATGAGTTCAATCCCTGATTCAGAAAAAAAGATTTTAGCAAAAGAAGCAATAGGACTTTCTTAATTTGAAGGTTAGTTCCTAAAACCCTGCAACAAACATCACTGTTGAGTAGAAATCCGTCATAAGGTCCCCTGCCTCTCGTTCCATCTTCTGTTCAGCATGGTACAGGATGGCCCAGCCAGTCCGGTAAGACAAAAGGGAGGAGGACATAATATTTGCAAAGGAAGAAACACATTCTTATTTTTTTCCAGATGATAGATAGTCTATATGGAAAATCCAACCAAAGGTACAAATAAACTATTAAAAATAGTAAGGGCCAATAGCACACTGACTAATGAGATCAAAGTAGAAAAGTCAGTCCTATTTCTAATGCCTCAACATCATCTTTGTCACCAACAGAATGTAATGACAAAGATGAGATCACGTATAGTAACACTGAAAATAAAAATAAGTAAATCTATCTAAAAGTGCACACCACTTTTGTAGAACCAATTGTCATGCTTTGCTGAAAGTCACCAAAGAGAGCAAACATAACTTCACATGTATAAAAACTAGCTACAAAACAGAAGTAGCATTGTGGACCACAGAAAATAAATGATTCGGAGAGTATTGGTTTTTCAAACAGGAAAAATGTACTCTTCTGCCTTATAAACATATTAACTCCATACAGATTAAAGTGGCAATGTGAAAAATAAAATTTCAAAAGTGAAGAAGAATCTTCTGTGACCTCAACTTGGTAGTCAATACACATCAATGAAATGAAATGAAAAATACATTCAGAAAATGTATTTGCAAAAAAATAGAACCAAGAAGAAAATGTATTTGCAAAAAATAGAACCAAGAAAGTAGTATTCTAGAATATTCTCAAACTCTTATAAATCAATAAGAAATAAGTAAATAACCCAATGTGAAAATAGGCAAATGATAAATACATTTTGCAAAGAATAATAAATGACCAATGAATGCATAAAAACCAAGATCTCATTGGTAATTAGGAAAACATAAATTCAGACTACAATAAACTTTTAAGCCATTAAAAATTTGAAGATACTAATATTTAATAAGGATGAGGAAGAAAGACACTTCTATCTGGTGTCAATGGGAGTGTAGATTGTCACATGTTTGGCTTTTTGCTATAAAGCTGAATGAACATTTGCATGCCATACAATCCAAGAACTTCGTGTCTAAGCATACTTCCCAGAGAAACTTGCCCGCTTGGACCAAAAGAAAAATACAAGAATGTTCGTAGCAGCATCATTCATAATAGTAAAACCCCATTTTAGATATCTAGTAATGGGGAAATAGGTCATTTGTGGCAAGGTCAGACAACTGAATAGCATTCATATAGCATTCATATGAGTGTGTTTTCGTGATACACATTGAATTTAAGAAAAACAAGGTGTAGAACACTACATAAGGTATGAGGCCATTTCAAGAAAGTTTACAAGCAAGAAAAACTAATTTTCGAATGATGAAAAGGTACATGGCTTAAAAAAGTAACTTGAGAGGTTTTCCAGTAGCATCCTCTGGCCGACAGAATGGACTCGTGATTTGCTGCTATTTCCTGGGATTATCAAGACTGAATCAGCCCAGACCCACTGCCTGGTTCCTGGATTATCATCCCCCTAGATGAGGAGCCACATAAGGCTGAGGTCCCCAGTGCTCTGGGTACTGAAGACTGGCAGACACATTTTTAAATGAAATAAGTTGATGGATGAGCGCTAGCTGAGAAAAACCAGCGGTTGAACCCCAGCCAATCTGGGGGAGATGCCCTGCAGGGTGCTGAGAGTTCCAGCCACAATTCCTCTAGTGCCCCCTAAAACCTCAGACCATCAGCGATAATGTCCACTGCATGAACAAAACTGCAACAGACACCAAATTAGGACTTCTCAGAGATCCTAAGGAGGCAGAAAATCACATCCAAAGAATTAGTTATGAACCAGACAGCAAAACAAGCCTCAACTGGGAAAAACCGCACTCAATAGCCAAGCAAAAATATTCAGCAATACCTACAAAAGAAAATGTTTTTAAAAAAAACTATGACTTTACAGAATAGATTGTCCATTGTTCTGTTATTATTCATCCATTACATGCCAGTCACCTGAGGGTAAGCAGGCACTAAGAGGTACCAGGCTTATGAACCAGATTGTAGAGAGTTGTTGAAGAATTTCAGGAAGGATTTAAATTACTTTGCATTCTGTGGAGCACTCTTGGACAAATGTGGGAAAATATAAATGACTACTAATGAAAACTTGTTTGGCTTGATATGAGGGCACAGGAGCAAATGAAGAGCCAGTTGCCAGTGGACCTATGGAGGATGAAAGGAAGGGATGAATATCTGGGCCATTCTGATTCCAGCCAGAGGCTAATGGCCTTCTGGCTACACCATTCTAGCCATGAGCTGGATGCTCTATTGAAGGAGTCACAGCCCTGACCCAAAAGGGCTGTCAGCACTAAAAGAGTAGCCATAGGGCTGGTTGGAGATGTGGGTGCTAAAGAATGTATGCAGTTTCAGGGACTCTAGTCTTTCCAAGAAGAACTGGTGATCCATCAAAAACAACTGACTAGATAAGATTTTTTATTAACTTTGAACTGTTATAAAGTTTATCTATGTATAGTGATGTCAAGGGCTACCCTCTAGCTGAGTCTTAAAGGCGAACAGAAAACTAATCCTTATGGAACTGTAGAACTACACACCGGAAGAAAAATAAGGAAGCAATAACAATTAGAACAGCTTATTGAAGAACCACAGGAAGCACTGTGCTAACCATTTTACACATGTTACCTCAGTTAATTTCCCTAAGCAGTGTGTCAAGTAGAACTGTCAACATCTCCACTTTCCCCAGGGGAAATCAAGGTAGGGAGACATGAGATTACTGTATTTGCCTAACGCCACATGTTTGTAAGCAGCAGGACCAGGTCTAAGTGATCTCAGAGCCCATGGCTTCTTCGCTTCATTCTACTACAGAGGCGGTGAGGGGAGATGCTATTTAGACTTCATCAGAGCCTACAAGGACAGAATCTAACCGGTGACAGTGAGTCAGAGGGAAATGTGGAGGAAAGTCTCAGTGCACTGTTGGAGTTAAGACCAAAGTCCTCCGCTGCCCAATGCTTCGGGGAGGTAGATTCCCCAGAAACTCGCATAATTCCATATCTAAAGATCCCTGAAGTGACTTTGACTATTGAAGAAAGGAAGGCTCTAAACAATGAACTTGAGTGAATACAATTGCAGGTCATTCCACTGGTAAAAGCCAGTTAAGTAACTCAGTTCAGTTTGGGTTTGTTTAGAATGGTCTCCATGGAGGTCAGTGTAGCGGCACGGAACACTCTGATGGGTGAGATTTTGGAAGGACACATAAGATTGGGAAGGGGGTATGTAACCCAGGATGAAAACCTGAGTACAACTGGTATGTATAATGCAGCAAAGAGGCTGAATTTGAAAAACAGCAACAAAAAATACTCTAAGGACAGCAAAATAGTTCCTTAAAGCTGTTTCTTTTGGATTGAGAACAAGGAGAAGATAGACGCAGGCCTTGTGGCAGATGGTATAATGTTAGATGGTGAGGAAAAGCAGAATTTTCAACTCTCAGCTTTTCTGTTTGCTCTATCGAGCAAAATGGTCCTTAATCCAGAAACATTAAACAAATACCTAGAAGAAGAAATTGATTCTGGATAAATGATAAAGTGGGAGAGCCATAAATTTGGGTTTCTAAGACCAAGTGAAAGATGGTACATGAAAGAATATCTGAATGTTGCATTGTTCAAACACAACTTGTTAGATAAACTGAATTAAGCTCTTGCTACTGAAATTACGTACAGATATAACTTCAGCTTTTGAAAACTAATGAGGACTTGGAAGGCTGAGGCAGGAAAATCATTGTGAGTTCGAGACCAGCCTGGGCTACAAAGTGAGCTCAAGGCCAGCTTGAACTGCATAGGGAGACCCTGTTTCCAAAAAAAAAAAAAAGAGAGAGAGAAAGAAAGAAAGAGCAAAGAAAACTAATGGAGAATTCTTAAACCAAAAGTCTAGATATTGGTATATTTTCCACTTTTCATGTGGCAAAGATTCTGATCTTTGTCAAAATTTGAAAAAAGATTATTAAAGAAATGGTGAGCTCTTAGAAAGAAAGTTAGCGTTTCCTGTAGACCATTGATGTTTACAAAAACACTGTGAAAAAAAATAAATGGCATTTCTTTTTCTGAGTAGAGTTCCACAGTTTGTAGTGTCAACAAACATAGCAGATATTTGGGAGCTTGATTTCAGGGAATTATTTTATTGTCCAAAGTGCCTGTAATATCCTCCTGGACAACATATGATAATGTAGGCTGGGTAGTACTAGTTAGGTACATTTATAATCAGTTTCATCCAAAGGCTGAGAAAGGTCTCCGAGAATGAATGCAGTCTCTGCTCTTGATTCAGCCCCATATAATGTGTCATTTCTCAGTAGCACACAAAAGTTCAGGATACTCATTTTCAATTTAGCAGAAATTCCAGTTTAGAGAAATGTGTCACGTGAGATAAAATATTCAATTTGCCTATAATGGGACTAAATAAGATGTTGCTTAACAAGATGCATATAAAAGTCTTGAATTAGATTAACAACAAGATCAGTTGCACAAATAAAACATGAACTACCATTTCACCATTTTGAAAAGACTAGAGTTCAATTGCAGGTTAATAAGAGCCCAGGAATGGCATCTGTTAAAAAGACATCTTCAATCTTGTGTCATGGGATGAAAGGATGAGGGCATCTCGCTACTCAGGAAACTTTTATTTGATTGTGGACTCTCTTTTAAGTTGTATCATGGAAAATTAGAAGAAAAGGGGAGGCAGGTTGTCCTCATCTGACAAAATGATAAATAACTCAGAGGTGCTAACTATGAAAAAAAAAAAAAAAACAGCTCCAATGAATTCTAAGACCTGTCTTCAAGTGTTTGAAGTCTATCATGTGAGATAGGTGGTGATATTTTTTCTATTCTCCTCAGAGAAAAAAACTGGAATCAGTAGCTAGCAGCCAACTGATGATCAGGAAAATAAAATTTCTGCCCTTCGTTGCATAGCCATGAAGAGGACTCCCTGGACAGCAGCAAGCCCCCTCATTGCGTGGAGGATTACAGTGTACACGGAGTGTGTGTCTGTCAGGCAGGAGGTAGAAGGAATTCCTGCCCTGACCCCTTGGCTGGACCCCTTGAGCCCTGAGCACCCTCCCATCACATACATTGTATGGTTGAATTTAATGAGCTTATACTATGCCAGGAGTGAGCTGAGGATTTTGAGTGTGTAATCCAGCTTCAGTTTTACTACAGATGAGCAAACTAAGGCTGGGGAAGCCACAGCTAATTATGCAAGCCCATCTAGTGATAGGAGGAAGTCTGATTCTGAGTGTGAGCTTAAAGTATATTCTCTTTACTTCTACGTTGTATCTGATCTCTGGTTAGATGCTTAATTCTTTCAACGGCTGCCCTTGAATATCTTATACTTTACCACCTTTTCTCCCTGATGGAGCCACCCATTTAGACTGAGCCTATCTGCGGCTCCTCATTTCTAACATATAAGACTCATTGCCACCCTCCTGTGCTCCCACAGCAGGGGCAGGTTGAGTTCTATTTGCCTATGAAGTACTGGTTTTCCCCAGTGGACTGTAAGTTTCCGGTTTCCCAAAGAGCAAGAACCAATGTTTATTTATCTGTGTCTCCCAGCACTATAAGATCTCAGCACTCAACGTGTTTATAAGTTTGTTCATTCATTCCTGAAACTTAAGGAAAAAATAATATCATAGTTTCCCCCCTTCTTTGTCCCCTTTAATCCTTCCCATATAAAATCCCACATATTCTTCATACTCCTCCTCCTTCAATGTCCCTTTGTTTTCTACGTGAAGTTCAAATGCCCTAGCCTGGCTCTTAGGGCCATTGTGCTGAGATAATCATAAAATCACAGGCTTCCTGGGCCACCTTTATGCCTTCTGACCTTCCCCAATTCATGTCTCCACCATCCTGTTTCTGTTCTTGTCTTTTCTCATGTTGTTCCCTCTTCTTGAAAACATGTTACTCTGTCTTCATTATTTCCTCTCAAAAATTGTCTATTCTTGAACACCTGAGTCCAAACCCCAGCTTGTGCTTCAACCAAGAAACCCCTGCCTCCTCTGTATTTCCAGGGTGAATTTTTTGTGTTGCTTTCTTGTGATCCTTTTTCCAGTGTTCTATCTTGTCCTCCCACTTGGAGTCTGCTCAGTCCAAAAGATTAGCTCAAAATAGTTTTGTGGGTTCTCTGCCTTACTATCTCCAAATTTCTTGTCCTATGTAATGTCACACTGTATCACCAGTCCCTAAGGCAGTCCCCAACACATAGAAAGTATTTAATAAATATATCTTACTGAATCAATGAGTGAATAAATGACAGAATAGACCAGAAGCTAAGATCTACATTCTAGCACCATTTTGTCCGTAAAATACATAATTTTGGGCACTGGATATAACTAGTCCCCAGTTTCCTTTTCAGTATAAGTGGTCAAAGAGACAGGGAGAAAAGGAAGTAATTGTTATGGATTACTTGTTATGGGCAAGACAGTGTTCTAGAGGCTATATTTACGTGACTACTGAGAGGGAGACCAAGACAATTCTAGCACTGAAGAGTATGATTTAGGATAAGACATAGTTGAATTCAAAATCTAGCTCTGCCACCTTACTGTGAACTTGGGCCTGGCACATGAACCTTTAAAGCCTCATTCCCTCAGCTATTCAAGTGGTGAATCTACTGGTGAGCTTACTGTGAAAGTTCAATGAAATGCTGCCTATAAGACACATGTAGCCAATCAACTGGGCCAAAATTGCTGGGTAGTAAATCGTACCTCATTACTATTCTATTATACACATCTTACCATTCTAGTTCAGCCAATGAAGATGCAGCAGCAGAGGCTGTGAGACCTTAAACAACTTGCCCGAGGTCACACAAATCTACCTGTGTTATTTCACCTTCTGCCTCCAGAACTGTCTGGTGTAAATCCTCCTAGAATGGCAGAGATCTTTGCCCTGCAGCATGTATTCTCATTTTAGGATATGACATCAGAAAGCCACCAGTATTTTGCAACTTTTTTTTGGTACTGGGGATCGAACTCATGACCTCACACTTCACACTTGCCAGGCAGGCGCTTATGATGCTGAGCTAAATCCCCAGCCCTACAACTTCTTAAATAAACCCAGGTTTTAACATTTTAATATCTAAGCATTTAGTGTCTAACATGAAGTATCTGTGAAGTAGTACCAACATGATTATTCTTCTGTTTAATAAAGGACATAATCTACAACTTAGGTTATGAGACTCAAAGCTAATAGCAGTTTTTTCATCATTTGACTTCTATTCGAACAAAAAAAAAATGTCAGCCATCAGTCCCATGATCAAATGGTGTGAGCTTCTTTGCCCAATGAATAGGTATTTCACTCAGGGGAGAAAAAAAGAGAAGGGGACAGTAACCATCAGTTAGGACTTCTTAGGGGAAGGTGTGACCTATACACACACACAAGTTTCAGAGAAGACAGACAGGTGGGCAGGAGAAGGTTCTTTGTGAGAGGATGTTTTCGAGGACATATGACCTTGGACTGCATTAGTCATTCCTGAAATGCCCAGGAGGGCTGCTTCCCCCATTCCAAGCACACGCAGGGGGTTTTATTTGTCATACTCATGACCTTGAGGTGTCAACAGGGGACCAGGAAGCGATTGCCTGCTGAGCCCTTCTCGCTGCATACATGGCGGGCTAAAGTGGCTCCAAAGCAGTTTGATTATGGGGAGAGAAACGCCAATCTAACCCATTTGTCATTGATTTCTTAAGCAGATTCAGGGACACAGGATGAAGCACAGCTTTTGCAGGAATGGTTCAACCTGGTCCTGGAGAAGAATAAATTAATGCGATATGAGTCAGAACTACTGATCATGTAAGTAAGGCAACACGAATAACAGTGAGTCCTAAAAGCAAAGGGCTGGGGGAGGGGGTGTTGTCCTCCTGGTTTGAAGTCCCAGGATTTTTTCTTTTTGTGCATACAGAACAGTGATTGAGGCAAATTGATATTTTATGTCTTGCATATCATGCCGGCATTAGTGTGAAGAATCTGCAGTTGTCTGTTCTCTCTGTGAAGACCTGGGGCTGAAATAGATGTAAGGTAGCGGCAGACCAGGAGCTGGAGAGCCTTCAGGCCATCCTCAGCCCCCAAGCCTTGGAGAAGAGCAGTCACGCTCCTGCAGTGGGGAAGCTGGTGTCCTGCCTAATGGCAGATCATGGGGTCTGCCCAGCCACTTCTTAAGTCTTTATCAGATCAAAGGACTGAGATCTGTCCCTTCTATGTAAGAGCTTGCAGCCCAGCTGAGAGGTCAAAAAGTACAAATAGACCTCCTCACATTCTTCTGGCAAAATTGAAGTTCATTTTAACTGTCACCATCCTGGTGGGAAAGAAATAACAATTAGTGTAAACCATATAAGCCCTAGAAGTTGTGCTGGGAACTTTCATTCATGCTGTTTCATTTCTTCTTCACCATAACCATGACAGGTAACCCAGGGTACTTTTAAAGGTATCTGATAAATATTAGTATTTTTCCCTGCCTGGGTACTAAAGCAGTGAGAAATAAGACAATTGAGTCGATAGGTAGAAAATGTCAAAGTATCGCCTTGTTGACTTGGCTATGTAAGAGACCCCAGGTGGGCTTGCTGACTTTAGTCATTTCCTAGGGCTGCAATAATAAGTTACCACAAAGTGGGTGATTTACAACAGAAACGTATATTCTCATGGCTCTAGAAGCCAGAAGTCCAAATCAAGGTGCTGAGAGAGCTGTGTTCCCTCCCAAAGCTCTGGAGAGAAACCCTCCCTTGCCCCTTCCATTCTTGTGGCTCCACGCATTCCTGGTGGCTGCCTAACTCCAGTCCCTGCCTCTGTCTTCACATAGCCTTCTCTGTGTCTGTCTCTGCATTCTCTTCTTCTCAGGACAGTAGTTAAGTTTGGGAGTCACTGGGATAACATAGACTCTACTTACCACAGAGTTGTGAACTATGTCTGTAAAGACCTTTTTTCCAATAACGTCACATTCAGTTTTTAGATAGAACGGATAGAGAGTCACCATTCAACCTATGTCTATAAACACTAGAATTAGACCTATATCTAAAAGGTAGTGGACATACTGACTCTTTAGGAGGAGACTTTTTATCCTAGACTCATGGGTTTCATCCCAGAACACAGTCTGTCAAACAGTGATGGCAAACCTTTCAGGTCTGTCAATGATACAAATAGCCCGCGGCAGTGCCAGTGCTGTAAGTTCGCCACCACTGTCCTGGGGGATATTTGGCAATGTCTGGAGACATTTTTGGATGTCACACTCAGGGTCTGCTACTGGGATATAGTGAGTAGAGGCCAAAAATGCCAAAGATACTACAATACACAGAATGCGCCTCCTCTTCCCACCAAGAAAGAATCATCCAGCCTAAAATACCAAGATTGAGAAACCTCCCCAAAGACAAGTGCAGAGCTCAGAGCAATTAAGAAAACCCATTTGTTGAGGACAGGCTGAGCCTGGGAGAAACAGGGAGACATGAGCTGAGAATGCGTAATCTGTTTTTCCTAAATTTACCTGAGAGCAAGGCATGGTGGGTGGGAGAGAAAAGGCCACAGGTGACACTCATTGAGCTCCATTGTCATAGGAGGGACCACCAGGAGTGGGGACGAAGGGATCCTTTCTAAGAATCATTTGTTACTATTATTACTATTTTTAAGTTGATGCACATTCTGAGATTCAGAGGCACCAAGTAATTTCTTCACATCCTCCTGATTATAAAGCCCTTTTTATATAGCCATACTGTCTGCATTAGGGCCAGGTCTGATTTATGAAGTTCAACAGAAATTTATCAAGCACATATGCCAGAAACTGTGCTGGGTTCTGCAGAAATACAAACAGACCACGGTCCTTGTCTTCAAGAGTTCTGTGGTTTTGGTGGAGACTCTGCAGTGGTAATAAGAACACATGGTGGGAGCTCCACAGAGGTTTGTGGGAGCCTCAGTTCACAGGGTCTGCTAGAGAGAGTCGGGGAACCTGGTTGCTGATGCTGGCCAAAGTCTTCCCCTAATAGTGCATGATGAGAGGATTTTCTCCTCCAAATAACATCAGATTGGAGGACGCAGGCATGGGCCCTCCACAGAGCTAAGAGGAGCTGTGATGAAGGACCAGTTTCAGTTGAGAGAAAGACCAAGATGGAAATGGAGAGATGTCCTGGACTGGTCAGTTTAAATCCTTTTGTGAAGGAGATGCCAGGACAGAGGAAAATGTGTAAGCAGTTCCCTGGGGGAGACACTTGGAAACAACACAGAGAAAGGAGAGCGAGAAAATGGGGGATGCCTTCAGACCCCACTGAAGTTCTGATTCATATAAAAGGAGAGGAGGAGGGAAGGAGAATTGGTAGGAGGACCCCAGATGCAGTGCAGCTCTGAAAAAGCTGGCCAGGCCAGTAAGAGCATCAGAGCAGAGAACCCACTGGAGAAGTTGCGTCTTGGACAGGAAGAGCCCAGATCTCTGTTCCTCACCTGATCTGCCATTGGCTGGGGAGAACATGGCCTCAACATAACGGTGAACTAGAACCCAGAGGCATTCAGCTCACTACACTTTTCCCAGAGAGCTCCACGGGCTCCCCTCAGGCCCACAAGCTGTTGAGTGTCAGTAACAAAAGGGTAGATATTGAACAAGACGGAAATCTTGGCCCACGCAGTATTAGAAGCAGTAACAAATAATAACAGGGTATAGCAAATGCAGGTTAGAGGCCCTAGCAGGACAAACCAGGGCCTGTTCTCAGTCCTCAGCCTCTGCAATGGAGGGGAGAGGGGAGAAGAGAGAAGAAGAAACAGTCTATTTCTCCCATCAAGTTAGGATCATTTCTTCGCATTGGGCATTTAATTATACATCTCAAGAACCCAGGGGCTGCCTGGAGTAGTCTACTATTTGTCAAGCACTTATACAATCATTCACAGATCACTGCCGTCGACTTTGCTCTTTTCTCTCCAACTCTGCTTTCCTGATTTCTAGGATGCTGCATTTATTGTTTTGTCCTTCCCACCATCTGGTTGCTTCATTCTTAGCTCCCTCCCTTTCATTTGAAATATAAAGCTTCTGTCTTCAAACTGTTTCTTGCTCTATGGCCTGTCTTTTAGAGCATTCACATGACTTCAACTATCACCTCTTCACATCGCCACATCTGTGTGGGTCCTCATTTCTGCTGAGTGCTCCAGGGCAGCACTGGGGAGCCTCTCTCCAGCACAGCCCCGGCTGGCACATGGGAAGCTGACCCACACACTGGGATGGAAGTGTGCAATCCCACACCCTGAAAAGTTAGGTTCCTGCTGGCCTTCATTGAGGACAAACTGTACTTCTTGATGCTGCTATTCCTTGTGGTGAAAATAGAGTTCCCAGCACTCAAGCTTGGCTCCTTCAAAGCCTCCTTGAGTTTCCTACAGCAAGTTGGATCAGTGCCTGAGCTTTATTTCCTGTGTTTGGACAAAATGTCTTGTTGTGTTACCTCCTATTGGTCTTCTTGTTGACCACAAACAGCGTTGTTAGAGGTGATTCTTGGAGTCATATTGGACCTAAAAAAGAAAAGAGCTTCAGATGGTCATACCTTCTTCCTTGGACCATTCCAGTCACTTCTTCACTCTTTTCCCTCTCACCTGCCTGTCACTATGGGGTGATCTATGTCCTCCCCAGAGGCTGCCACTCTCACATCCGGCTTTCTGCTGCTCTTCATTGTGTCTTGAGCTCATCCTATCTTCAGCAATCTCTCTGGGCCTCTCCAGTGACCCCAGCAGCAGCAAGACTTTCCACTTACAGATATTCTAGGGACCCTGTTTTAATCCCTAAAAAATGCTATAGCAACTATTAATGGGCAGCTTTTTTCAGTGTTTCCACACAAATTCCTCATATTTACAGTTGGAACATTTTCTCATCCCCAGGGCTCGAGAACTAGAATTAGAAGATCATCAAAGCAGACTGGAGCAGAAATTCAGAGAGAAAATGCTCAAGGAGGGTGAGTATGGTGATATATTTGGGACTCTTGTTAAAGTCATCCCCCCCAAAGAAGGACACTGAGCAGAACATGCTGTGATCCCAGAATGGAGTGCTCCCTCCTGCTCTACCTGACCCACCAGCCTGAGGGTCAGAGGATGTACCAAGCCAGCAGCCTTTGGTTCACCTCCATGGACACAGAAGTCCCCAGGGAGCTTCAGTCACTTGGGCAGTGAGAGCAGTGTTTTGCTCCATCCCATGAGCCAGTAGGAACAAAGCCATTCATTTGCTTATTTGCTTGTCCATCCATTCATTTAGCCAACATTTATTGAGAACCAAGTGTGAGCCTGCACGTGGTGAAGAACAGCCCCTGCCCTCTGGGAATCTGTGGTCTCACTGGAGAGACCAACACCCAGACCAGTGATCATTTCTGAGAAAAGGACATAGCAGGTGTTTGGGGACAGGAGAGGGTGGGCCTGGTTCTGCCAGGCATTACAGATGGGCTGGGCCAAGCCACTGCACCTGAGAAAAACATTGTGCCCTGAAGAAAGAAAGAATGGGAATGAACTCGGTTGCCTTGATATACTGAGTTACCCATCCATTGGTTCCAGCCAGAAAAACATATTCACTATGTTTTGTGCCTGTGTGTTGGCCAGATGTGTGGGTGACTTCCCTACATTTAGACCTACATCTAAAAGAATAAATCAAATGATGCCCTTGAAGCTCATAGAACATGGCATCTTCTTTCATAGATTGCCTGGTACAGGAAAAGCAAATAATAGACATCATGATGGTGTTTTATTTTATCTCACTTTTCAGATTAGAAAACTGAGTCTTAAAGAATCTAAATAATATTCAAGGTAAATGGTAGGGCTCAAATTTAGGATGAGACTACATAGAATTTCCTGGAGTTTTTCCTCATATGGAAGTGATTTGAAGACTGATTCTTTATAGCAACAGTGTCCTATTTATAACAACTCCTGCATCGTTCTGCACCACATAAAACAGGTAAAAGTGGCATACAGTGCTGGAGTCTAGCTTAGCGCTGCAATGCAAGGACCCAGGTTCAATTGCTAGCACTGCAAAAAAAAAAAAAAAAGTGCTGTATATCTTTTATTTGTCAGAAGGAACTCAGGTGTCTCCATCTGCGAGAAGTCTAAACAGAAGGAAGAATTTTTAAATTTTTCAATGGTGCTTATTAAATCAGGCATACCAATACTGGAATACAACCTAAATTAACAAATCATCTTACCTAATCGGATTGATATGTCTGATAACAAATTTTAATTTTTGTTTTGAATAGTAAAATAAATCCCTCCCGACAGACACATTTGATTTCTTCTTTTTTAAAATTCTGTGAAGTGAAGGTCATGTTGCCTCCCTCCTCTCCTATGTCCGTGTATCCTCCACCTCCCCGGAAAAGGAGTTTCTTCATTTTGTCTCCAGCTGAGCTTCCCTTCTACACAAATTTTCCTCCACTAGTTAGCAAGGAAAAAATAGGAACTCTTCATCCCTCTTGGGTAAGCTTGTTCTGATGCAATGATTTAAACAGTCCCTGTAGGAAATGCTCGGTCTCTCTGGGATGAAAACAATCAGTCTTGAAGATGGACACTGCTTCCTTCTGCGTTTCTTCCCTAGGGCGACTGCCGGGCACCTGAGGAGGCAGTCTGAGTTCTCGTGGCCGAGGTGCTGCTAGGGGTGATGACTCCCTGTGTCCCCACATACTCATGTCCCGTCACTGGGCTGCCACTCTCCTGCTGGCACTTGCCATGTGGCTGGTGTCACCATAGCCTGACCTTTCTCTTGGTGGCTTCCCTGGTCCACTACGCCTCACCTCATGCACTCAGCGAGGCCACACCACCTACTGTCCCACCTCTACGTGGAGCCGCTGCCCTCCTGCACAGGAGAGCTCACTGCTGGCCCCCTGGGCAGCTACGTCTGGCAACTTTTGACCAAGTGGCTCTTCTCAGGTCCCTCCCATGCCACACACAGCAGATGGAGACTGGGGAGCTGCCCTCAGACTCTTCTCCGCCTCACTACCAACTACTGCGCTAAGTGCATCAAATCATGTGAGACATTGTCTGCTTCTTCTGGACAACCAGGGCCCGGCACAGAGAGACCAAAGCACATACTCCTGCCTTTCTCTTCTTCCTCCCGTAGAGCAGCAGGTGCTAAGGGACAGGCAGACTCAGCAGCCATGCCCCCCGAGAGGCAGAGGGACCCTCTCTAACTGGGCCAGGGCTCCTGTTCATCCTCAGTGTGTAGAGGGAGGAGCTGAAGGGAAGGAATGTAGAGTGACTCTCTGAACACAATCATCTGGTTGGCAAGACCTAAAGCTGGCTCTGCAATCCTGTGGAGTGTCAGCAAGTCATGACCACCTGTTTCTCACGCGTTCCCTTCCTTCTGTGACAGCCCTGTCCCTCTGCACATTCAGATACCTTGGGCCAATTAGGAAGAAGCCCGGCCCATTGGAGAAGCTAATGAGAAGCAGAGTCCACCCAGAAACCTCCTCCCTAGCACAGCGGGGACAGTTGTAGTCTCACTTGGCTCCCTTGTGGTCTCTGCCTGAAAGGCCACAATTTGTCATTCAGTACAAATGACAAAAGGATTTTTGTCATTGCAATAGCAGCCACTTGTGCAGACACTTCACCAGGAAACTTTTCTCAATATTTTTATGGGAAACAGCCTTTCCATTGTTTCATTGGTGCCTTTCTGGGGTGGGAGGGAAGGTTGGGAGGCTTGATAGTGCGTGGCTGTATTAATTCCCTTTGCACACGAAGGTGTTTTCCCATCCCTGTGCACAGATTCTCGAGGTGAAATCCAAGCTGACTGCTGCACAAAGCACCCACCTTTTTCATCTGTGCCTTTAAGGGCAGTTCCTTGGTGTTAAATTCATTTCCTTGTTTTGTTCATTGAAATTAAAGGGCAAAACAAGTCCCAAACAGTGGAGAATGCTCATGCCCAGAACCCTCCTGGGCCCAATCTCACCTGAGGCCTTATGTTTTCCTTTTTCCTTTAGAGAGTCAGAAAGACGAGAATGACCGTAATGAGGAGCAAGAAATACTCACTGAGATGATGCAAGTGATTAAGCAAAGGGACAAACTCGTGGATTCCTTAGAGGAACAGCGCATCAAGGAAAAGGCTGAAGACCAGCACTTTGAAAGCTTTGTCATCTCCAGGGGCTGTCAGCTGAGCAGCACGTGAGGTGCCCTGTCCCTCCCTGAGGCCAGCCCTGCATGCCACACTGCCTCATTCTGGAATGGAAGTTATCCCCTCCTGAGTGGTGGAGATTTTTATTTTTAATTAAAATTCTCATATGTACTACAGCTTCCCAAGATTTTTCCAGAGACTATAATTAAAACACACACACACACACACACACAAAGACTGTTTTAAAATTGGCAGCCGACTTCAGCCAGGCGCTAGGATCGGAGGTGTTCTTGGCAGAGGACCAGCATTGTTTTCCTTAAAAAGTGACACAAAGACTTGACTTCCCCTCTGCTTCCATCATTTTTCTTCCCAATCCATTGAGCTACATGTTTTAAGACTTTTAAGAAGCTGCCTTTTCATTAATACATCCATATTTGCTTCCCACCCCACCCCCCGCATGGAGGACTGGTTTCCAAATGTCAGAAAGTGGCAGCAGCAGTTTAAAGATTAGGTTAATATTTAAATTGTGTTTCCAGAGAAAGAGGAGAAACCTCAAGATTACTGATTACATAAAGCAAATAACTCATATAGCAGGTGTTAATTCAATCCAGGGTGAATTTAATTTGCCAGGTGTATTTATAAGCCTTAATATAATATACATAAGCAATGAGAGTTTATAGAACATTTGAGCCTTAATTTTATTTAAAAAAAAGGAAAGGAAATAAAGCTTTAACTTCATGCCAGCAGGATTGCTAGTTTTCACCAAGTCCTGTTGGCTTAGGAGAGCTTTGGTTCCCCCCATGCTCAGCTCACGGCCCCTGGAGCATTAATGATAAGCACTTTTAGAAAATGAATGATTTTGAAGGGCTTTTTAAAATAAGTGTTGGTGATGGCAGAAAAGAAAACTCTTCCACTTGTTGGGAAAACATTGCTGAGGTCGGTGCTTCAGTGGGAAAACGAACACACCGGTGGGCCCGGGAGAGGGAGGCCTCTTGGTGCTCCTGGTCTTTGGCTTGAGCAGAGCAGGCTCTCGACCCTCTCCTGGGACAGTCAAGGCGCTCAGTGGGACAAGGACCAAACCACTCTGACTGCCAGGGAGAGCTGAGCAGGGGCTACTCCATTTATGCAATCCCAACTTGGGCTGGGGATTTGTTTTTTCTGACATTTTCAATATGCCCAGACAGCTGGTGGGTGGAGTTTGTACGCTGACATGCTGGGCTTCCCGGGGTGTTTTGACAGTGCAGATGGGGACCAAAGAACAGAAGATTTCAAGTGGTGATGTGTTGTCATAAAATATTTGATGGTTCTCCCCTGGAGGGAGTTTTTTTGAAGATTTGGTTTGTTATGGACAAGAATGAGACTGAAGAACTCTGTTGCACATTTGGCTTCTTGTTTCTTCTAGTGTTTAAATGTGTCATTAGACAATAGGTGCTTGGCACCAGTGGGCTCTGACTGTAGACCGAATTTCTCTCAAGATAGGTTGACCCAGGAAGCACTTCTGAGATGCCATCTGCCCACAGCATCTGGCCAGCTGACAAGCCAGGAAGATGTATAAGGACCTCCCCTGAAGTCCCCAGGATTACGGGTGGCATTTAAACCCAGCCTTTCCACGGATACTAAGCTCCAGAGACAGTCTTTTCTTTGCCTGGTCTTTTCCTCTTCTTTCTTTTCTAAGAATCAAGTCTTCTAGTGCCTTGAAGTCTATTATAAGGAGATTCTATGGTTGGAAAATATGTAAAGGCTTCTTTCTATCTACCTACCTAGGAAAGCTATACCATTTCTATTTATCCATTTTTACTTATTTGTATGTTTAGTGGCAATTGATCATGATTTCTTGATAATTCTGGCTTTCCTGTGTTATCACTTGGTGAAGACCTATTAGTATGAAAATATTGGAATAGAAGCAACTTAATGCAGATGTTTGGAGCAGTCAGTTGTACAGTATTAAAGATGTGTGGAGATGGTCAGAATAACGCATCCATGCTCTTTCAGGTAAGGGTATAGATATGCAGGAATGTTAACTCATTTTAAGAAAGAGATATATAATTTCGGTTTTCATTCTAGAACATGCAGAAGCACTCAAATCCAGTCTTCTCAGCCAGTTAGGTAAAAGTAAGTTACCTGGTGCTTGCATACATTTAACAGAGGATGCTCGAAGGGTAATGTCTGGATCATTATTGTCCAAAAGAATTAAACACCATGTATTTTGTCATATTTTCAGCTAAAAAAAAACTTCTCCCAAGAGGACCAAGAAAAGAGTTATTGCCCCTATATTCTGTTAATATACAAGAAATACAATTTGTTTACTTTCTCCCACAGACTATATTCTGTGGTTTAAGGCTTAACCTTATCTAGCCAAGTATAAAACATAAGCCTCATACTTAACAGTTTTCTACTTATGCTAGCTTTCTGTTTCACCAGCACATACAAGCCATTTAAATGACATTCCCAAAAGTACACAAATATGGCTGTTGAACTAATTAAAATGATTCCATTCCTTACAACAGAGAATGTTTAAGACCCTCAAAACGTAAGGTGCAGTGTATTTTGAAGACACTTCCTTTGCATGCAGTGGGAGCAGGATGATGATAAAAATGCAGAACCCTCACTTCCCCCTAAAAGAGCTCAGCAAGACGGTCAAGGCCAAACAATTTAGGACTCTGACTAGGACATCAAGATCCGGCCTCCAGTTATATTTCACAGTCAACCTTCCATACCCTCCACATTAATCTGAAGGGATTATGATAGTTATAAACTCCAAATTTTACATAAGTTGGACCAAGGGGACAGTTGTCAAGTGTGTTCCCCCAAAGCAGTCATTTATTGATCTACTTATTTACCATTCTGTGCCCTTGGGGTTCTGCAAGCCCTGTGCTAGATGCTGAGAAACAAAGAATGTTTAATCCTCCTGTCATTCTCCTAAGAAATACAAAGATCAACAACCACCCTCGAATCCAAAGACAAAAAAGTATTTTTGATAAGCACCCATCTATTCTGCTCACGTTTATGTCAAGCATAAAGACTTCCATCCCTCACTATGGCAGTGCTTCTTTGGCAATGAAAATAAGTTCGTGTTTCTAAAACTGTGAAAAATAATATCAGATTGTACTGTTTCATTTAAACCTTGACTTTGGCAGTGTTAGGCTGCTTGGAATCAATCAATGCTGAGATGCAGCACGTTAATTGCAACTGAGAAAGGAAGTGGCAGGTGTTTCCATCTCTGATGAGCTGCAATGAAATTGATGTTTTCTGCATTCAGGAGGCAAATGACAATTCAGCAGTGTCTCTCTTCCCAGGAAGCAGATTTACAGGCTTTTTTTTCCAAACTGAAAATGGCAGCATGCCCCACCCAGGTGGTTGATCAGAGAACCACCTCTGCGGGGCAGAGGTGGCAGGGGGCAGCTGGGGCCACCACATGAGCTGAGAGAGTGGCAGTCACTGGATGGAGGGAGCTCCAATTGTCATCAGAAGGCTGGTGTGCAGGGAAAAGTGTACAATTTCACCTAGTGTTTATCTTCTAAGCTCACTGCTGAGTAGCTTGTAAAAGATTAATTTGCTCCAACAATGGGAGCTATTTATGTGGATGGAAATGTGTTATATGTGTTCCACTCTAAAAACTGAAGTGAACCAAAGCAAATGGTTTTGTGTCTCAGGAACCAAAACATATGCGTGTGGGTTTGGTCTGGCCTCTCTGAGGGCGGCATCCATTTCATCTCTTTCTTCTCAGTGAAAGAACCTGGGCTAAGCTTTGGTTTCGTGTGGGAATCTGTGGATTAACATTGGATGTTTTTTTTATCCATTGGCACCTGGAAGGACTTACCTGAATCCCTTCCCATGGATCCCAGCGGAGGAGGAGCTCACCTCAGATCTCTCAACAAAGAAAGCTATTTTCAAGGGTGGAGAAAAGGGAGGGACGAGGCTGCTCCAGCCCAGCTGCCCTGGCTCTTTCCTCGTCTTCCCTGGGGAAGCCAGGTTTTGAATTCCACTCACTGGGAACAGCCACCTGTGCATGGAGCTGACTGCTTCCTTTAACTCACACTCTTTTAGGACCAAATTTGCCTCTGTTCTTAACTCCAGGGCAAGAGCCATGTATAATGAACTAGAATTACCACTTGGGTGAATCAAGTGATCAGTCCCAGGAGCTTTCACCATCGCCCATGAAATTCCTCTCCCTTGTTTGAAAGCTTTTATCTGATCAATTATTTGAGAGGATTCACCTTTCCACCAAGTATCAGTAAAAATATATACAACTGCTCCTTTTTGCAATTTTATGCCTGCTGAGGAAGGACCTGCAAGGAGAGTCCCCTCTCTTTCATGGAGCTTTGCAAGCTTTCCTTGGGTCAGCTCATCTGCCCTCTTCCTACTCCCAGAGCTGCAGACTGTCAGCTTTGCTACTGCAGGTACCTGCAGCCCACTGTGGCTGAGCCTTCAGGGCAGGCTGGGTAATTTCATACTCACTCTCTCTGCCAGCTCATTTCAAAAAATTACACAAAGAAAAAGAGTAAGAATTTGCAAAGTCCTGGGTTTGATCTCCAACACTGCAAAAAACAAAAAATATGGCATCACAGGTCTCCTGGGGAGTCCCTCAAGCACCTGCTCATGATACCCTCTGTGAGTTCAGCCCATCTCACCACTCAGGTACTGTAATGAGCTCTGCAGGTGTGTCATCCCATCAAATCCTGGAAGCAAAAGCCTTCCCCATTGTTAGAGGGTAACACTGACTGAGAGACAAAGGGCCTCCGAGACTTATCTATGACTGTCAAGGTCCAACCCGTAGTGACTGGACCCAACTGTTAGCCTCTAGAGCCTGGGCCCTTGACCCCCCAGGCTGCATGATCTGGATCTTGTGCTTTGTGTTACCCGCTGCCTCCTTCCTCCTTTGGTTGGGGTCCCATTGCCATCCTCCCCCAACATCCTCCCCAGTGCACCAGTCCCCACTCTGTGCAGGGCTAACCTGGGAAGAGAAGCCAAAGCTGCCATTCTGACATAGCATTTTATGTTTCCTTTTGTGTTATATGTGTACACACACACACTCTAACATGAAAATAATTTTTCAAAGCATCTAACCTAACGCTGCCACAAAAACTTTTCAATACGTGTGATCCTCTAGGGAGATTCCCCTTGCTTATCCAGGGTGATCAAGAACTCCTGCCATAGTCATGAAACCCAGGGGATGCTTTTGCCTTAAAGGAAGCTGCAGGCGCTATGGACTTCCAATCCTGTCCTATGGACAGGCAGCCAAGAGCACAGGGCCAAAGGAGTTTTTCTGCAGCCAACTGAGTGAGGTGAGGTGAATTTTGTGGACCCTTAGACTTCAGAGAGGGAAGAGGAACTGGGAGGATGGGGACAGAGCATGAGCCCTTGTGGTCCTGTGTGACACTCAACCTGATACTGGGTGGCAGCTCCAAGTACACCCTTGGTACAAATTCCCTTCCTGTTCTCAGAATAATAGAACATGCATCAATGACTTGAGGAAAAAACACATACAATATATAGTACTCATTTTGAACACAATCCCCCAAACTAATTGTCACTGATTGAGACTAATTCCAGCTCTCTGGAGAGAACAGCTCAGTGGTGCCTCAGTGTCTTCACCTGTGAAACAGGGCTGATTTCCCCACCTCAACCCTTCCCTTCCTCAAGGGTTTCTACAAGAGGCAGCCCGATCTATGTCAGTTCCAATTTTAAAATGGGAACAACTAAAATGTACCTTTATAATTGCAATGACCAGTGGTAAATTTTAAGCAGTTCAAATCCAAACAACAGAAGCAGTAAATGACGTTAGTAATCTCAGCAGAATAGACAGTTTTCTCCAGAGGAGACACAAGCAGTAAACCAGGCCAGGAAGCATGCCCCTTGAATTACTACTACTTCTCTGATATCATCCAAGTCAGAATGTGAATCTCTCTAGAGCTCAAGTCTCTGAAATGACCTCTGCTGACCACATGTCCAGCCTCTTGCACACCTACGGCCATCAGTAGTTCAGGTCTACCCTTGGTGTTTTGTGGAGAGTCTATCTGGCCATGGGGACCTGTTCCTGTCTTATTGCTAGAGGTAACACTTCTAATCTTCCCCTCTAAATGGATATCTCTGAATAGCTTTAGTGTCTCCCCCAGAAAAGATGGAAGCAGAGACCCTTACTCACGCAGGTCATGCCAGTCTGGAGATGGTGTGTGGTAGGAAGATGGTTGCCACAGGAGCCAAGAAGGCCTGGATCCCCAGATCACACCGAACTGGGGAGGGAAAGCGGAGAGGACAGTAAAGACTCCAAGTGTAATCTCAGTGGCCTGTGACCTGCACTGCACACCGGTGGAATCCTGGGGACCCCAGGTGTTCTCCCTTGCTTGGCTGCATGGTAAGTGGTTTGCACCTGCTTCCCTCTGATTTTAAAAGCATATCTGCTCTCTCTTCCTTGGGTTGTCTCCATTCCTCTGCTGCATGATTCAGAAAGGAGCTACTGGCTTTAGGGCTTTGTGTCTGCAGCGATTGCTTAGCTATTATGTTCAGGGGAAGACATTCCTCTACCAGTGTCTGCAGTTTAATAGGAGTCTCGAAAGTAGATAAACAAGTCATCTGTTTCAAAGAATTTGGGACACCCCACACCCTCCCTGGTTGGTTCTCAGGTTCTTTGTGTGGCATCAGCCTGTGTGGCCATCTCAGGCCACTGTATCACCAACTAAAGCTGAAGTCTTCTACCTTCATCCTTGCCTGCTCCTCAAGAGACGTCCTTGCTCCTCCACCCACCCCTGCCATCTGGGTGACCTTCACTGAAGCAAGTGGGACTCCTGGCATACATGTTCACTGACACGCTGGCCTTCAAAGGCCACCACTAACACCCTAGAGTTCCCACAGGATGTCCATGGGCTTCTCACTTAAGGCCCTTGCTGCTAGGGGGGCGCTTTTATCTCAGACTGCTTTCATCCTAGAGCACACCTTGCTTTCAGTGATCAAAGAGGTCCCAAGGTGCCCTAGCAGGCTTTTCTCTCCCCTGCTGTTTTGATGTGGTCAAAGAGCCTCTGATTATTGATTGGGATCCAGAGCTTTTGTCTGCAGGGACTGCCATGTCATCTGTAGATGCTGTGTTAGATGTCTAGGGCTGCTTTCCCAAAGATCCATGAACTGGGTGATTTAAAACAGCAGAAATCATTTTCCCCTCAGTTGTGGAAGCCAGAAATCCAAACTCCAGGCTTTTTTCCTGGACACTCTAGGGGAGCCCCCCCCCTGCCTCTTACAGATGTACCTTGACTTGAAGTAGCATGATGCTAGCGGCTACTTTCTTCCTGTGTGACTTCCTATGGTCTTCCATCTGTGCCTGTCTGAGAAAGTTTTCCTCTTTTCCTAAAGATACAGTCATGTTGGGTCGGGCACCTGCCATGCTGCAGAATGACTTGATGAGAGCTATTTCGAGGATCCTATTGCCAAAAAAATTCATACTCAGGTTTTGAAGTTAGGACTTCTACATATATTCTTTAATAGACACAATTCAACCTGTCACAGAAGGCATTCACATCCATGCAAGATACTTTTACCTAGTGAAAGCCATTGGAGTTTTACCTTAATTTTGTTTTGGGATGGTTGATTTACTGCTATCCTGAACTATACAATAAAAAGTAACACAGTTAATTTAAAATGAAACAATGCGGAGAAAAGTCAACAGCTATATAACAAATACAGATCATATGTAAATAATGAAATACATCTGAATGGGACACCTAGACACCAATTGTCTACCCATGATCTTCATGCTTACAGTCACTCTTTTACTATCCTTTTAATAATTACCTTGGAGATTATAACATGATGATTCATTTATCAAAGTCCAATATCACTTTAATTGTTCTCCTTCCCAAACAATGACTGGACCTTATAATATTTAACTTTGTTTACTCACTTCCCAGTTTGAATGCTTCTGGTTTTGTGTGTTTTAATTTGTGTATATATATTTTTTAAAGTCTATAAGATGTTCTTTTTGTTATTGTGTGTAGTTACAGTGCTTTTAAGTTTGCCCATGATATTGCTTTTTATTTGTTCTTTTTTCTTCTCTGTGTCTCCCAGCTTTGGTCTGGGGTGATGTTTTCCTTCTGCTGTATACTTTAATATTTCTTTTTGTTTGGCTTAACTATTGACAATATTCAGTGTGTGTATGTGTGTGTGTGTTTTTAACTGGAAATATTTTTATTTTCTCATTGTCAATTGGAGTGCACTGTTTTTAGGGTTCCAGACCAAAGCATGGGGGCTTCCTCGGATCTCCTGTCCTATTTTGTCTGGTGGCCCCTGAGTTTTTGTCCATTTATGCTTATGAAAGTCACAACTGCCCTGTGTGACCTCTCAACTTCTCAGCTTCCCCCCCAGTCTAGTAGATGCCCTCGGGGGAAAAATTTCCCCTGAATGATGGGTTCATCTCCCTGGGACCTTGTAAGTTCTTTGGCCTTGTAATTACGTTCTTGGCTGTATAAGTGTCATTGCTTCCCGGTGGCCTCAGCAGATTTATTTTACACTTTGTCCAGCTTTTCCAGCTGTTCCTAGTGGGAATGTTAGTCTGAATGACATATTCTTACAGTTCAAGAAGTTGAATATCATTTGCCATCTCTTTTTGCTGCCACTTGATACTTTTTTCTTACATCCCATTGGTCAGAAGTTAGTCACATGACTGCACCTTGCTAGAAATCATGGTCTGTTCCAATATAGTCTGGAATCATAATTTCACTTTAGAGACATTTGGGAGAAGAGATCTTCAGGTCTAATGACAGGGCCCTGCCTGGGATTTGCCCAGTCATCGTGGCAGCAGTGCAATGCTAAATCATCATGGTGATTAGCGCCTTCTTCCCAGAAGCCCTATGACTTCTTCCTCCCAAAATTTTTGCCAAAGCTCATGCGTGTAAAGATTTACCCAATTCCCTGCACTCTCTCAAAATAAATTAGCTTACATCAGCCCCCAAAGCCCTTCCCCCATCAGAACATATGTAAGGCAGCACCACCCTTCATCTGCAGAGCCACCACAGCTTTCTTTGTGGTGACTCCCTCTGTGCCCACATTAAACTCTTTCTTATCTAGCTGCCTCCTCTCTTTTAATATTCTGCCCTGCTCTAGACTGAGTACAAAGTTTCAACTCAATCACCTGTGGTATTAGGTTCTCAGTTATTGACTATGATATGACCTGCAGCAAGTTGTTTAAACTGAGTTTCAAATTATTTGCCCATAGATGGAGGTGATGGTAATATCATTCATGAGTTATAAATGTGATATTAGTAACCGATATCTATTGAGCTAAGACTTATCATGTGCCAGGCACTGAGCTGAGTATTTTATTTATATTAACTCTCTTATTCCTCCTAACAACCTATATGGTAAGTATAGGTCATTCTCCTTGTCATTGACATAATCCCCAGCCCCCACAACTCAAAGAAGAAGAGGTTTATATTGGCTTCCATTTCAGCTCATACTTACTCCTTCTAAGCAGGAGGGGCATGGAAGAGGACAGCTGCTCAGTGCATGGTGGACAAGAAACAGAGAGTGCAGGGAAGGAGGGAGATAAACCTTTCCAGGTCATGTCCACAGTGATCCATCTCTTCCAACCAGCCTTGACCCTTAACATCCCAATTGGCTATCCCCATAATCCAGCCACTGTTTGAGCACACAAGACTTTGTGGGGGACATCCAGACCTAAACCATAACAATATTAACCTTCATGAGAAAAATCCACAGAGCGCTTAAACAACTTGCACAGATAATTATACACACAGCTGCAGAGGTGATTTGAACCCATATCCTTATCACTACATGATCTTGCCTTATGAATTGCAAAGCCCAAGAGCTGGAATTGTCGAAGAAGAATAACAGGACCAGGAATACAGAGTGTTGCTGGGTAGCTGAGGACAGCAAAAGATTAGCTAGCTTTTAAGCTGAGACAAGACTGGCCTAATTGTGAACTTTCAATTAATGTGGGCCACTCAGGGAGTTAGAGAAGGAGACCATCAAAGTAGAAAGAATTATACAGAGTATATAGTCCCATAACTGGTTTTTAAAAATTAATCATTTTGTAATAGATTGTCTTTATTGAATTACAATGTACACAAAGTTGTAAATTATCAAGTGCATAGTCCATTAGTTTTTAAAGTGAATATATCCATGGGACCAGAACTCAGATCAAGGAACAGAACATTTGCTCCAATAGCCTCCCTCATGAACCCCACTTAATCCCCATCTAAGCTAATTGCTATCCCAACTGGTAGTATCATAGATTTGCTTTGTCTGCTTTAGAATTTGTGAGTAAAATGATACAGTGTGCACTCTTTTTATCTGTTTTTTTTTCCACTCAGTATTAGTTGTGAGATACATTCTCAATCTGCTTATAGCTGCAAATTGTTCATCCTTATTGCTATACTGTCACAAATTTTTTATTCTACCCTTAGGCACTTAAATACTTGCTTCCTGCAATATGTGTCTGGATGCACTAATATACTCAGAACCTAGACTTGGAATTGTTGGTCATAAAGAACATGTGATATTCAGCTTTAGCAGCCTTGGCTTCATTTTATAGGTGGTGAAAAGAAAAGTCCAGAAAGAGAAGAGATTTGTCCAAGAGCACCTACTTACTGAGCCAAGAGTAGAACTGGGATTATTCTCTCTCTGTGCAGTTTGTCCAGGCTTAGCTTTCAGGGAAAGGCTGGCTTTGACTTCACACACATTCATCTTGAGCGTTTTTTTATAGTAACCCACTGGGTAGGATGAAACCAGTGACCAATAAGGAAGGGGAAGCTGTCAGTGGGGCCATAATTGCAAACCCCTGCTTAGGTGAGTGGGATCAGTATAGGTTTATCCACTGCACCTTATGGAAGGATACAGTCCTACTTTATGGCTGTGCCTATAAGCAAGACTGAGAGTCCATCTACTTCACTGCCAGCTCTGGGTGAGGCACTTTCCCATATATTAGCTTACCAAATCTTCTGAAAAAACTCACTCCCATTTATATCAATGGGGATTCTAAATGCATTATGTCAGAGGAAAGTATATGAACTTCAAGCAAAAAGGAACAATTTAGAACAGTACTGCTGTAAAGCCCTCTGGTAAAGAACCAACCGAGTGCAGACTGATATTTTATAAAATACAATAAAAAGAGTTACCAGAAAGATAAAAAGCACTCAAGATACAAGCCTCCAGTTTTCATTTTTAGACTAAATGGACATCAAATTGCATTCTCAGTTACTATCAAAGTTTCTAAAAACATAATTTCTAATATCTCTGTAGGCTAATAACAGAATTCAGATCAACACTGATTTATAGACTACACTTTCAGTAGCACAGATTTTTTTAAAATTCATTGCCCATTCTCCATCAGCCTCTCAAGAGAGTAATAGTTATCTTAGGGGAAGTACATTTTGAAAAGCAAATTTTGTGAAATCCTAGGAAGCATTCACACAGGTTTCTGCCTATATTAATGAATTTGATCATTCCTCTGTCTTTATCCCAAAAAACTCTTGCCCAGGAAGATAATAGTTGCAAATAGCTTTACTTTTCTTTTTAAGAGCTTCCCTTAAGATCTCACTGAAGTGATTTAAAACTAGTACATGTTTTTGATAGCATTAAAAAGACTGTTTACTCTTTAAGACTCTTGGAAAGCTTCACCTTGTAGTCACCAACCCTAAACTGTTGTATCACAATCCTTAGTCAAACTTAGGCACCATTGTACTCAAAGGCCTGGCTTCATCCAGATCTTAAAGCCTTAAAAATATAAATGATAAAAGAAAAAATATATATATATACCCTTGTTGTTCTCTTCTACTTGAAATTACCACAAAGACCCTCCCCCTTTTGACTGTGTAATGAAAGCTCACTTTTCTCTTTTTCATGATATGGTTTGCTGGTACTATTTTTTGAAAACCAGAATTCAAGAATTAAAATTTGTTCTTGCCAGGTGGTGGGTGGTGCATGCCTGAATTCCCAGCTACTCGGGAAGCTGAGGCAGAAGGATAGCAAATTTGAGGCCTTATCGTTGAGATGCTGTTTCAAAATTAAAAAGTCCAGGGGTGTGGCTCAGTGGTAGAGCACTCGCCTAGCATGAGAACCTTCTCGCACTCCCCAGCAAGGCAAACAAAAATAAAAAAGGTTCTGTTTTTTTTCCTATTAGTGGTTTTCAAAGTTTGGAGGAAACCATAAAAATTACTACACTTGAAATGGTTGGTGTCCAGCTTAGCAGCTACTGCCTTGGTGATGGAAAGGAAAGACCAGAAAAACAGATTTGTCCAAGAGCACTAAGTTACTAAGCTAAGAGTAGACCCAAGCTTGTTCTCTCCCAGTGTAATTTGTCTAGGTCTAGTTTTCAGGGGAAGTTTTGCCTGGAGAATCAGAACCTCATCAATTCACACATTTAATTTTTCATTGTCTTTATAATTACCCTTGGGTAGGATGAAACCATGTATGATCAACTTAATAAGAAATCTCCATGGGTAATCCTGATTATGCCATAATTAGGATCTAAGTCCTGGATACAGACATAAGCAATTTGTAAAAGAATCATAGAACATGAAATAGTCCTACAGGCCCAAACATCTTGGTGTCGATGGGCTCCATCAAAATCACCTAATCATATTGGTTTAAAGGCTCCCTATTTTTCCATTTCACTTCAGAGACCATGAATCTGAACTACAAACAGGGCTTGTTAATGGTCGTTAAATCTGATTAATCCCAGTTGGTCTTGAGCTCTCACTGTGCTGTTTGAACCACTCCATTCTGTAAAGGAAGAAACAAACACCCAAACTTTCCCCAGATCACCCAGCTACTAGCAGCTTGGTCTTCCAATTCACAAGAGCTGCGGGTCCACGGATTTTGAAGATGTCCTTTTGCCTCTGCTCTCTGGGACAAGAGCTGTTACTGATGTAATCAAAACACAACTTCACAGCGTCTTCTGCGGGTAGGCTGGATACATTGTATCAGTATGAGTCCTTTACACACCAGGTTCTCTGACACCCTCTTACTGGTAGGCAGTTTCTGCAATCACTCTGTGGCAGGATGAGTTGGGAGAGCGCTGTACCACAGGTTCCATCAGTACCAGGAGCTTCAGTGCCAGCTGCTAGCAACATGGGCAGCTTGCAAGAACAAGCCGGGGCCCTGCATGCCTGGGCTTCCAACTTCTCAAGTCTTAAAGGGGTAGGAGGAGAGGGCACTGGCACCGAGAATAAGTACAGGACAGACTGTTGGTGTCCACTCTGGTGGGGCCACTACAGGTTCCACAGGGTTTCTTCCACCGGCAGGCCCATGTCTTAGGCACAAGGCTTGGGCCTAAGGGGACAGGTGGCAATGCAGGGACAGGGCGCACCTCCTAGGGACTGAGAGGTTGGTTCGGTTCAGATCCTGATCTGTGCGGGGACCGGTGCTGGGCTCCCCAGCTCCAGCTCCTCCCAGTCGGGAGGGTTTCACACACCTAAACAGATAAGGCCACTGGGCTCCGGCTAGGGACACACTGGGCCTCCGTCCCCTCTGCAGACAGCCGGGCCCTGGCCGGCCGCTCCAGGCAGGGCGGAGGGCGGCGCGAGGGAGGGAGCGAGGGAAGGGAAAGGCAGCGCAAGCTGCCTCAGATGCTTGGAATAATTCCGCTTCCGTTTGGAAAGCCGCAGCTTCAGTCCGCCCAGCTCCGGCTCCGGCTCCGGCTCCGGCTCGGGCTCCAACTCCAGCTCCGCGTCCCGCTCGGCCTGCGCCCGCCCGCTGCGGCGCCATGGCCACCTCCCCGCAGAAGTCGCCGTCGGCCCCCAAGTCCCCTACCCCCAAGTCGCCCCCGTCTCGTAAGAAAGACGACTCGTTCTTGGGGAAACTCGGAGGGACCCTGGCCCGGAGGAAGAAAGCTAAGGAAGGTGAGTGCGGCGAGGCCTGGAGGGCGCCGGGACCGGGGCTGGTGCAGCGTGCGGCGGGACGCGCGCTTCTGGCCGGCGGGGGGGAGCCAGGCGCCCCCCGCGCCGCGGCGCCCCCCGCGCCCCGGCCCGCAGGGCCTGTGCGCCTGCCGCGCGCGCTGCTTTCCCGGCCGGGACTAAAACAGGCCGACGACCCTGCCCGGCCGCAGCCCGTAGGCAGCATCCCGCTGCAGCCCCTTGTCCCCGCCCTCGCGGCGCCCGAGGGCTGGCATTTCCCAAGTTTCTGCAAAAGTTTTCAGGGCGCAGTCACTCTCACTCTTTGCCTTCATTGGTCTTTTGAAATCGAGTCTTTTCCTGGACTTGCTGAAGCCCTCTTGCAGGAGCTTAGAAGCGCGCTGGCCTCTTGGGGTGTCTTCTGGGCGACCCTCTCCGGGAGGCTTTGTTGACGAAGTTGATCACTAATGTTTGTTGAATGAATGAGTGAACAACGAGCTGTCCCAGCTGGTCCCGCCACGCAGGAAATGATAACGTCTCCCCCAAGGAGAACACTTGGTTTAGATACATTCTTTGGAATATTAAGCCTTGACCTACGTATAACCTCAGACCCTTAGGGCTTCTAAAAAAATTGTTTTCTTTTCCCTGCCAAGGTGAATTGAGGCAATCTTGCTTTTTTTTTTTCCCCTTTCTTGTTTGAGTCTAAAAGTATTTTGCCCTGTGGGTAGGTTTTGTATCCTGGTTTTGGAGTTGAAAGATGAGGTGACAATTCTCAAGAAGCACTGCAGTCACTGTCGGGTGTGTGGGGTAGAAATTACTGGGTTAAAAAATGTCTTCACTAGAGGGCCCAATGGATTAGAAGTGAACTTTTGGAAAACTGATACTGAAATGGAAAAATTCCATGTTCTCGAGTTATCTTTAAATTTTTTTTTTTTTTTTGGTTAGTGTATGCTTGTGATACCTATGAAATACCGTCATCGTGAGGAACTGGTACATACACATTTGCCATCTCGATCCCTCTTTACTTCCCCGTCCCCCTCTTCTGTTTTATCCATCCCCAGATTACCTTCCCATCGTCACCATCTGTCTCCCTGAATCCTATGGTCTCTTACTTTGCTCTTTGAATTGTTTATACTTTGTGTTTCTCATATAAGAGAAACTGCAATATTTATTTAGCCTCTGTGTCGGACTTTTTTCATTTAGCATTATGGCCTCAAAGCACATCCATTTTCCTACAAATCAATCAACTTTATCCATTATGGTGGAGTAGTATTCCCTTGTGAGTATATTCTGTACTTTTTAAAATCCATTCACCTGTTGGTGGGTGTATAGGTCACTTTCAAGATTTAGCTATTATGATGAGCTGCTATCAACATGGTTATGCAGGTATCACTGTCATACAATGTCTTAAACTCTTGGGAAGATGCTCAGAAGAGTTATGCCTAGGTCTAACGGAATTTCTACTTTTAGTTTTTGAGCAGGCTCCATATTGATTTGCATGGTGGTTATACTAGTTTATATTCCCACCAAGAGTGTAGGTTTCAGAAGGGTTCTTTTTGTGCTAATATCTTGCCAGCATTTGTTTTTTAAATTTTTGATTGTTTGCTTGTTATTTGTTTGAGACAGGGTCTAATTATGTAGTTCAGGCTGGCCTTGAACTCATTATGTACTCCAGCCTGGTCTTGCTGCTGTGACTCTCCTGCCTTTGCCTCCTGCCTGCCTGGATTACAGACCTGTGTCCCTGTGCCCTGCACTGTGTTTTGAATTCTTGATGATTTGAATTCTTTCTGGAGTAAGAATCTCAGTGTTGTTTGATTTGCACTTCTCTAATGGCCAAAGATGCTGAACATTTTTCCGTATCTACTGTATCAAGTTATCTTAATGTGTAAAAATGACTTCAGTGTTGAGAATTAGCAAACTTGACCCAAGAGCTAGACTTCTGTTCTCCACATTTATCTGAGAAACAGAAAAAACATATCCCCAGAGTTTCCCCTCAATTTTAGTATAGTTGTCTCAGAGGCATCACAAGACCCCCAAGGGATGCCTGAAATCAGATAGGACCAAACTTTGTATACTGTTTTTTCCTAGAATACATAACTTATGGTTAAGTTTACAAGTTTGGTGCAGTAAGAGGTGACAATAGTAGCTAATAATAATTAGAACAGAACAATATGTGCATTTCACCCCTCGTGATTATGTTGTACTCACCCTTCTTTTATGATGCTGTGAAATAATACAATGCCTAGTGAAGAGACAAAATGATAAGGGTACCATAGGCATGTAGGCATTGTGATGAAGGGTTAGGCTACTGAGCAGGGGTCACTTGAAGACAAGGCACTGCATGGGATTGACAGTTTGACAATTGAGATGATAGTTGAGATGGCTGCTGGTGGGTAGTATATACCATGTGGATACACTGGACAGAGGTGGGATAACATGAAATTCCATCGTGCTACTTGGTTCAAAACTTACCAATATTTATTCTGGATTTCCCATTCACTATTTTATGACCCCTGTTGGCCCTGGGTAACTACAATAAAACCATGGAAAGTGAGGCTGTGAATAGGAAAGACTATTTGTATTTTGATAAATCATAGCTTAGTGTACAGGTCATGATGAATCGTGAAATCCTGCCTTGGAACGCCCTATTCTGGACTATCCTAAATTTTTTTCAACACTTTTCCTGCCTTGGGCTTATAACTCTTGGAGCTTATGATCTGCCAAGAGTACCCACCCCACCTTTGCCAACTCTGGGAAAAGTTTATGTTTAGTCAAAAGGTGGTATTTCCATACCCACGACCACTGTGGAGCTGAGAGTGAGTGTGATGGTGGTCCTTTGCCCTTGTCAAGTAGGCTACACTGGAAGCTTCCCGTGCCCAGGCTGAATAACCTCTGTTCCTAGAGTCAGTCATCACAGACATGATTTTAAGGCTGTCTGGCCTCCTATCCCCATTTCCAGCCAGGGTCCTTGCCAGAAACAGAAGGCCGATTTCATTGGATTTTAAAAGAAATTAGTGAAGGGATTATTTATAGAGTTGTGGGCAGCATTAAGGGAACCAGAAAGGGTGCTGAGATACCTCCTGGCTGGCAGCAAGGGGAAGCTGTTTTACCCCTGGACCTAAAGGAAGAAGAGAAGCAAACTGGACCCCATGGGAAGCTGGGGCTGTGGAAGAGGGACTGTCCGACAGGAAGCATAGTTGGAAAGGCATACAGCCACTGTCAGAAATGTGCAGATGGAGAGGGAGAAGCCCGTACAAGAAAGCCCCGTTCTCTAGTTGCTTCACTTCTCTTCCCATTGACCGAGACCAATGGGAATCACCAAGGAACAGGAATCTGGATGAGGTAGTATGTAGGGACCAGCTCCTCCCTGTCCTAGCCTAGACTGGATCAGAGAAGGGAGGGACCTGGAAAGTACCCAGCAGGCTCTGTCAAAGGGAGCTGCCCAGAAGTCTACAAAGTACATTAACAGTTAAAGCTGACCAATCCAGATCAGAGCTGTGTGATCACCTCCCTTATTCTAGCATAGACATTTTGTTTTGTTAATGCAACTAAGGATACTTTTCCTTTACTCTGCCAGCTGTATCATAGAATCCCTCATTGAGTTTGTTACTTAAAGGCACTTTTATGTTGGTTGCTGCTAAATGTGCCCTCCCTAACTTGGGTTTATTCAACTGGGTTTTTGAAACCAAATGTAAGATCTTATTTTTATCCCTGTTGACTGCAACAGGGATACAGGACTATAAAGTCCTGATTTTGTCAGTCTATTCAACAATCCAGGAGCTATAAATGGGAGAACAGGAGAGCTCATGGCTTCTAAAGGGCAGGTCACCACCCAGCTCCAGCCACTTGCCATCCCCACCTATAGTTTTGCAAGCCATTCAAATAAGGCAGCAGACTCGGTGTGAAATGCTTGTGCCTTGTGAGTGAGTGCTGGCTGCACTGGTCAGGGTGCCTTTGTCCAGGGCACTCTGACCATCGTTTTTGTAACAGTGCGGCTGGGTCCTGCTCTGTATCCTGTATAAGCTCATAGCTCTGTCCATTGCAGAATCTGTCTTCTACTTTCCTCTCATTCTTCTTGATTTCTCAAGATCACTGACCTTGGTCTGTCCATAAATGATCGTAGTGCTTTGGCATTGAATCCTTAACTCCAGTTCATTCATTTGATACCTTGTGTGTCTAGGACACAAAGATTGGAAAGACACAGAACAAGTGGGAACACGTAAGTCAATAATTTAATGTAGAAATATATCTTCCCAAGAATACTACATGCATCATGGGATAACTTAAGCCTTATTAGATTACATTAAACAAGGCCTCACTCTTGTGTTTTCATAAGAAAAACCAGTGTTACAGAGGCAAGAGAAAATAGGAGTTCAAAAAGGATAGTATTTAGAATCAGACATATTTGGGTTTGATTTCTGTTCTAGTTCTTTATTTATCACGGTTTTAGGACAAGTTCCTTGAACCTCTAAGCCTCTTTACCTAGAAAATGAGAATAAAAATTGTGTCTTTTCGTGAAAGATGTAATGGTTGATCCACTGTGTCAACCTGAGAAGTTTAGAAGTTTAACTAAGTGACTCAGCGGGAGTCCAGGGTCTTCACTTTTTAAACATCCTCATCCTGTTCAAGAGGAGGGCACAGAGATGGTGTGAGTGTTATACCCATCTGAGGTCAGGTAGCCTGTGTACAGTGTCAGGGAGGAAAAAAGGCTTGCTTTACCTGGTTTTGTTCTTGTTGCTTTTGCTGTCTTCTGCTGCCAGAAGCAGCTACACCTGTGCCACAGCACCCTGCCTTGGAGCCAGCTGGTTACAGGCTGAAACCTCCACGAACTGTGGGCTAAATAAACCTTCCCTTCCTTCATTTTGGACGTTGGGTATTTTGTCCCAGCAATGAGAGAACAGTAGCTATGACAGAAAATATGAAGTTTAAATGTATATCACATGGCCCAGATAATAGTATCCACTGAAATTGACAACTTGTTTTTAAAATTTGAAACAGGCTTTATTATGGAACATAGAAGGTTCTACAGATTCTGTAAACGGTTAAACAGTGATTTACGAAGCCTTTGTGGTACTATTTTGGTCCCTCTAGGAGCTAAGGAGCCTTACCTTGCAGATCAGAACCTTCTGCATCTCGTGTTGGCATATTTCAGAGTTTAAAATATCATTTCCCATTTCTTTTGGGTTTTGTGGTGGATTAACTAATGGTCACCTTGTAACACCCCGCTGAACTGAATCAGCCTGGTGCTGGGTTAGGAAGGCCCACCTGAGGATTGTTACCAACAGCACAAAACAGAGAACTGAAAGGGAAGATGATGTGCTGTTGATTCTCCTGGAGAAGCTTGTCATGCTGGCTTTCCTGATATGAACTCAGCTGTTACCATCTGCTCCGGTCATCCCTGTTGCTGAAGATGGCTACAGTTTTTTTTTCTTGGGTGCTCTGGTCCTTACCCTGAGTATCGCTTCCTGACTCCAGTGTAAATCCCTCAGCCTGCTGGCACAGACCCTTCTTCCTACTGGCACAGACTTTCTAGCTTCCACCACGGGCCTTTGGGTCTTCCCATTGCAGATCCTTGATACAGACTTGCATGAGACATTGTCGTGGGCACTAAGCCTCCAATTGGACTCTTAGGGGACATTGCCATGGGGATCCAGACCCTCAGTTGGATTCTTTGGGTCTCTAGTGTGTGGACATATTTTGGCTCTCTTTTGCATTTGGCTCTTTGGGTGAATATTATAAAATATTCCTATAAACTATGTGTCCTGTATGAAGTCTTTTTCTTTATAAACCTTGATTACAATAGGTTTCTAGTCTGCATTTATATTGTACGTGGTCCCCCTGGGTTGGTTCTGAGATCAGCCACTTGGAAGCAACTTGCCACAGGACCATTTTCCTCTTCCTTCCTCTTCTGCTACGTGTGTCCTCAAAACTTGTTCTTAAGCTCCTCACCAGAGATTTCAGAAGAGTTGCCTAGACTTGCTTCTCCTTTGTCACCTTCCAATCCAGTATTCCCATTCTTTCTCCAGTCATTTTTGAGTGCTTGGTTCTGGAAAGGAAAACAGACAAAAATCCTTGTCCTTTATGGAGCTTGTATTGCTGCAGAGGAAATGTAATAGACCAGGTAAGTTGGTAAAACATTCCTATTTTGTCAAAAGTAGCAGTGACAAGAGCTGTAGAATGAAATAAAGCAGGAAAAGGAAAAACAGGGTGTTTCAGGATGGGAGAGAGTCAGTGGTTTTTAAATAGCTTGGCTGGGGAAGGACTGACTGAAAAGGGGATATGTGAGCCAGACCTGGAGGAGCTGAGGGACCGTCACATGCCTATGTTGGAGAAGAACATTTTGGGTGCAGGGAATGGCACATTCAAAGACCACGAGATGCAGGACGGGCTTTGGTGTATTACTGAGGACCGGCAAGGAGACCCATGGCACTGGAGTAGAAAGGGGCCACACTTTGGGCCATGGGATCTGGGGGAATTAGGTCAAGGGCCTGAGCAAGCTGGATAAGGAACAATGGCATTGTAAGAGTTAGGCTTCTGGAAAAAACAAAACTAAAAAAAAGAAAGCAAAGAAAAAAAACTTGGGCTTCTGCTCAGAATGAGACAGGAAAGTTTGGAGGGTTTTGTCCCTAAACAAGCAAACCTTTCTGAGTGTTTTCATCGTGTTAATTGACCAAAGGGTGGCAGGGGTGGAAGTGGAGAGAAGGCAGCAGGCCCCTAGAATGGCCCAGTTGACACATGATGGTAGTTCTGAGTAACGTGGTAGCAGTGGAGAGAGCATCTAATTCTGGATGTAAAGATACAGCAGATAGGAATTACTGGAAGATTGCACGGAACCTGAAAGAATAGAATCAAGGTTGTCATAGGATTTGTGTTTGAGCAATTGGAAAGATGGAATGGTTTTAACTGTAGGAGGGACTTGTGCAGGACATGCTGGTTTGGGAAGAAGAGAAGGCACTTGGTTTTAGGTCCAGTCAGAGGTGCCCACTGGACTTCCAGGTGGAGATGCTGAGTGTGTGGTTGGTTCTGACAGCTACGTTCAGGGCAGGGTCTAGATGGCCGTGCACAACTGTCAGGCCGCGAGACCAAATGGGATCATTGAGCATGGATAGAAAATAGAAGAGGTCCAAGGCCTGAGCCTGGTGACTTACTCATGTTTAGAAGCTGGGAGATGAGGGGGAAGCAGCAAGAGCGATTGAAAAGGAGCCATTGTGCTGGGAGGGACAATGTGGAGTCCAGGTTTGCAGCTGAGAAGCAGTTCCCTTCCCACTGTGTAAGTGAATTCCCTGCCCGAGACCTTCCAAATCCTCTTTCTCCTTTTCAACCCAGATCCTCCTGGGTTACTTGAGGGAGTGACTGCCTCTTTTCCTTCAAGTCATTTTCTCCCCTGGCCCTATCCATCCCGAATCTGTGTCTCTCCTTTTTTTAGACTCTTTCTCAGGCTTTGCTTGTTCAGTTACTGCTCAATAGTGTTTCCTGAGTGGCTGAGTCCCCTGCTTTGTCCTCTAATTTGTCCCCTGGGTTGTCTCACCTGCTGCCACAGCCTCAATTGCTGTCTGACCGTTGGTGATTTCCAAACCCACATCTCAGACCCTAATCCTTCACTCATTGTCCAAGTATACCTTCCTGAACTCTCGGGTGTGTCTCAGCATCCTAACTTCATACCCACCATAGGATCATCTTCTGTTCTACTTGCCCAAGTTTGCTACTATTCTTCTCCCCTTCCACCTTGGGCTGACATGTTTGGGCCTTCATCCCCTCTCTACGTCACAAACTCTTCATTCATCAGGAGCCAACCCAGATGTCCTCTTCTGCATGTCACCTTCCCTGGTGACTTCTGGAAACTACGGGACACATCCTTCTCTGTGGTGCACAGCACCTGTGTCATGGCAGTGGCCACACTGCATTACAGGGTGTCACCCACCATAGGAAGAGTCCTCCTGTCTAGCACAGAATTTCTGGAATTTCTGTGGGGTGAACTTCTGCAAATTTACTTCGGTGGGAGTGGCCCACTGCTAATGGGTTGTAGGATCTCAGACAATTCCCGCCCCTTTCTGGGGTTATTTACCCATTTTCAACACAGGGCAATTAGGCTAAGTGACTTTGTGGAGCCCTGGTAGCCTTATTATTTCTGAGCTCTTATTTCACCAGGCTTCTCTCATATCCAGCTTTATTGTCCTTGTAGGGTGGTCGGGCAATTACATCATCACAAAGACCTCTTTCTTTCCTCTACTAATGAAGGCACCTCTGTGGCAGGCAGAGGAGATGCATACCAGGATAAGTAGGCCCCGGCCCAAGGACACCTCCATATTAGGCATCGGTCTCCTTGTCTCATGAGTATCTTTATTTGGTTAACAAGCACAGTTTGTGTTTAGCCATGAGTGCAAGAGGAGAGGTGAAATTGTCACAAAAACATTTGTAAGCATCTCAAATCTCCACACTCATGGAAAGAGGGCCAACTTTTGAACAAAGTCCCACAACCACTGAAATAATAAAATACTTTAAAAATAGATGTAAATGTTCTACTAAGTTTTCAGTGTGGTGTGCAGCCTCAAGTCATGGGAAGTCCAAACAGGGGCTTCCTCTGAGGACCAGCAGCTAGACTAGACGCCCTCTGAGGACCGGCAGCTAGACTAGGTGCTTCACCAGGCGTAGGGCCTCAGCTCTCCCCTTCCCTCTTGTCTGCAAAGGCTGTCCAGGCAGGAGTGCTGTTTGTCTTGCCCACAATGATGCTCCAAGTGCCTTAAAGATCAAAGGGGGCATCTCACTCCCACTGAGGGAGTTCCAAGGCTGCTGCAAACTCTGTTCTAACATCTGATGACTCTTCTGCTTCCTAGATTTCATCCAGGCTTCCGTGTGTGTGTGTGTGTGTGTGTGTGTGTGTGTGTGTGTGTGTGTCCATCTGTCTGTCTGTCTCTGTCTGTCTCTTTAAAAAGTGCCACCTCCCTCACCCCAGGAATCTCTTTATTTTTTGTGGGGAGATACTTTCCATCAATCCTGGTATTTGGCAGATGCGTAAAGGCCCCTGGGGCAGAGGTTTGGGTCCTAGAATCCGTGGGTGCTGATTGTGGAGGAGGGTTGTGAGCCTGCCACAAGGCCCATGGTCAGGGTGGGGAACAAGACGGTGTGTGGAGGCCAGAAAAGCTTGCTCTAGGGAAATGGCTTTGCACAACTTCATGTCTGAGTGCTTCAGTGAAGAAGGACTAATATAAAATGTCCAGTAGTGGGATTTGGGGGTGATAAGGGACGTGTGCAAACCTCTAGAAGGAAGGCATGGGATTCCCTTAATTCTGCTAAATCCGTCTCTCCCTCACCCCCACCTGCTCCTTCTTATGCATCTCAGCTTCTTTTCCTCATCAAAGTACAGAGGGGAAGCAAGTGAAATCTCCCGGATTTCAGCTGATTCATTTTTTGTTCAGGCCTAGAGATAAACATTTGCATGGTTCGTGGCTCATTCTAGGGCTCCCTAAAAATCTAGTTTTAGTCACTCACATTTACTAAGCAGTAATTCTGTGTGCTTGGGGCAGGTGAGCTTGCCTAGGTGTTGGTGACACGACTTTGTGACCAGGTGGCATCATCTTTTCCTTCTTACCAGACCAGTGACAGTGTTATGCTATGTTGGAAAACACAATAGACTTTATTAGTTTAAACAGAAATATTTGTAATTATTGCACATTTTCATAGGAGAAAAGAGTAAATCAAATCACTTGGCGTCTGATTTTTCTAATAAAAGTTTTTCCATCCCCATTATAGAATTAACTAGTGTTTGCGGAAGTTATGGAAAAATAAAAGGGCATATTTAGGTTCTACCCAAAGTTCCACTAGCAAAGGCGATCACTGTTAACATCTTGATGTCTTTCTATTCCTTTTCTTTATTATAACTTTTCTTTTTTTATAATTGTTAATATTTTATGTATATTATAGGATACAATTGTTTTTCATTGACTATAGTGTAATTTTTCATGTTATCATGGATCTCACTAAACTGCATTTATAGACACGTAATATTCTATTAGTTGTTTGCTTAGCCATTTCTTTTGGTCCTTTTTTTTTTCCTTTATAGAAATAATGTTGCCTAAAGGGTTTACATACTTTAGAATAATTTCATTTGGATGAAACCCCAGAAATGGAATGAAAAGGATCAATGAGTGATAGTTTGCTTGTTTGCATTAAAGTTAGGATGGCTAATCAAGGAAAAATTACTGCTGTTGGGTCTGGTTGGTGGTGTCCCTGGTAAGATGTATGAAAGTGAAGCCCACATTTTTGTTTCTGTCTGGCTGACAGGACCAGTCTCCAAAAATGCATGGGAGGGCAGTGGATCCAAGAGAGCGGATGTCCAGCCTGGATAGGAACATGCTCAGAGGGAGGCTGCAGTACGGGCAGGCCTTGATTTTAGAACCCTCTCTTAAGGCCATCCTTCCATCTCTATGTGGTTCTGGGTGTCATCTAAGTGTCTGCTCCCTTCTGACAGAGTCCAGGGAGTGGCTGCTTTGGAACTAGTCATCCTGGGAGTTATAGCTACCATTTCTGGTCCTCTTAGGTCTACCAACTCCTGCCTGAGACCCAGTGGAGATTTGGTCTAGAAGTCTCTCTTGCTCTCCTCTGTCCCATCTCCCACCTTCTGAATTCTTAGACTTACCTGGCATCTTGGTAATGATAACCACATGGAGGAATCACCAAAGAGCGGGCCATTCGGCTGTAGACATATTTAGCCTTTCACTCTGAGCCTTGAAGTCAGAGGAGGAGCCTTGCCTTGGGACAGGCTTGGGGATCCTGCTGGGTTTCAGTTGACTGTTATGGAGTTGATTGGGCTGAAGGATGTTTCAGGTCTCTTCCACCTGCATGGGAGGGAGTCAGTAGTCAGGTGTCTCATTCCTTCCCGTGGACCTGTGCTGGCTGATGCTTAGCATAAGGAGCACCTCAGGGCGTGTTTCTGGGAGTCATTTGGGAGGCAGATGCTCTTCTTGGGAAGGATATGTTCCTGCACTCATTCCCATATCACTTTGACAATTCAGAGTCAGCTCCGCTCTTCATGCTGTGAAAAACAGCCTGACTCTGAGCAGCTTCGGAGGAAGCTCTGCACAAAAATGCAGCTAAGCTCTTGGGGGTGATTGTTTTGAGTTACAAAGAGGCTGCTCCCACAGTGACATGAACCTAGGCTCCCCATGACTCCAAGGGCTCGGTGGAGCAGGCTGCATGTCATGTCTTCCCAGGATACATTCCTTGGCATAACAATTAACATGCCAGTTGTGGTATGATATTGATTTTTCAATTGAAAACAATTACTCCACAAGCCTTTTTTGTCGTGGCTGGCATGGCTTTGGTTGTGGGGCCTGCTGGGAGCTCTGCTGGGGAGAGGGATGGAAAAAGAAAGCTAGAAGTCTTAGTCCCATTCCCAAGTTTAGCGGGTAGGGTATGCCAGGTTTGTTAAGGGGGGCACCAAGATGTCAGGGAATTCTTGGCATCTTGAGTCCCTGAGTCCTGAATCAGGAAGTCTTGTCTGAGCCCAGGAGTCTCAGATTCAAGGTGCCAGGGACAGGTGCTGGTAGAATTCAGCAGGCCTCATTAGTGAAATAAATAAGAATCATATTTATAAATATCATATTGTGTCTCTAGTGTAAAAAGTAAATAAGAACTACAAGTGTAATAAAACCAAAATGTGTAATTGCTATTGTAAAAGAGAGGAAAAGAAAGTGCTCTAAGGGATATAACTGCATGTATGTTTGAGTGTGTAAAACAGATGACCATATTGCTGAATCTTTGTTGGATCTTTGAGCAGAACTGTTTGTAGTCTGACTGTTTGAATGCTTACTATGTACCCTTTAACTTTGTAACTTGAACAACTACATCCAGGATGACAGTATGTAATTTATCAACTAGTGATTTCTTGGTGTTTTTTTCTCTTTTTTTCTTTTCCCTTTTAGAATTCTGTAGTTGCTACCCTCTTTTCCTTTGCTTTTTTTCCTCTAAAAAAAAAAAAAAATAGAATTCAGCAGGCAGGTTAGGACCTTCACTGAGTAGGTAAGGGGCAGTGACAACAGCAGTTTCACTGTGAAATCAGGACTCACAGGCCCTGTGGAGTGGAGGCACATGGGGAAGCTGATGTACATGAAAAGACCCTGGTTCTTACCTTGCTGACTCCTCCCTCTACTCCAGGCTTGGAAATAAACTTAGCTCTCTGTTAAGAGGACCTTTTCCTGTTTACTCTAAGGCTGAGATATCCTTGGCTCCCAGCCTTGGTAGGGCAGACCTGCAGATGCCAGATAGTTAATAATAAGCTGGGAGAAACCTGGGCAGCAGGAGCCTGTGGTTTTGATGCTGTTTGCAAAACGTAGGAAGAGGATAACTCGGGATATGTGCTGGCCTGGAAATAGCCTCTTACAAGGAGTCAGAGTTGTCTTTTGGCTGAGGGTTGCAAGACTTCTCCTGAAGGGTTCAGTCGCCTCTCTAGCACATACCAGAATTTCCAGAGAACAAAACGATCCTGTCACCTGCATGTTCCCCATGGCTATTATTAGGGCCAATTGTGGGCCACCCAGGAGACTATGGTGAGGCTGATTCATCTGTTCTTTCTGATCATCTCTGTGCTGAGTGTGGCTGGAGTGACAGGCACCCAGATTTTCACACCTTGTAATGGCCCTGCCAGGGGTAAATCTTAGTGCAATTGGGTCCTGACGCTTCAATAAATCTGAGATATTCTGCAACAGAGATCAAAGTTCAGAACTGCTTAAATTGGTATTGGAACAGGTGGGAAACAGGAGACCAGGGCCATGAATTGTGGCGATGGCAATTGTCGTTCAGTTTGTAAGTCCTGAATGTCAGCCTTTCAAATGCTGTGACATCAATTTAAGTAATTTGGGCTCTTAGCTACCTAGCCCTTTCAGTATTACTGTTTATAGTAAGTATGATTCATGGCCTTGCGTATGCTCTTGTATGAATAAAACAAGACAGCCCAGTTTGTATCTCTGGGGTTGGAAGATTGTTTTTGTATAGGATGGTTGTGAAGGGATTATCAATTTTCATGGAAGTGTGGATGGCAGACTCATTCCTACCTGCACTGGAAATGCCCCCAGCTACACTTCTAGCCAAGACCCCTAGCCTTAACTTTAGATTCCTCAGCACGTGAGTGTCATGGTGCTATTGTGTGCACAGAGAGATGGGTTTGGATTTAGGCACATAGTTCCCAAGGTCTGCTGATGAGGCAGGAATGTGCTGTGGTTTCTGATGTGCCCATTCATACAGAGGAATGATAATTTTTTTTTAACATGGCAGCTTTACCTGGGGCCTGTATCTGTGAAAGGTGGAAACCAGATAAACAAGATACAGGACAATTCTTTTTTTTTTTTTTTTTTTTTCCCGTTTGGTACCAGGAATCAAACTCATGACCTCATGCTTGTCAGGCAGGTGCTTATGCCGCTGAGCTAAATCCCCAGCCCAACATAGCAGCTTTAATGAGATATAGTCCATCCATTTCAATAGTCTAAAATGGTTTTTAGTCTGTCCTTGGTTGTGTAACCATTGCCACAGTTAGTTTTGGAGCATTTTCAGCATCCTTTTAAAAAAAAAACAAAACCTGTGTCCATTTTCCTATTCCCTACCCCTAAGAAACCACAGTCTGCATTTTGACTTTATGGATTTGGCTATTCTCAAACATTTCATATAAATGGAATTATGCAATATGTGGTCTTTTGTGTTTGGCCTCTCTCACTTAGTGTAATACTCTCAGGGTTCATCAGTGTTGTATATGTGAGTACTTCATCTTCTGTGGCCAAAAATGATTCTATTGTATGGATATGCCACATTTGACTTATCTACCCATCAGTTGACAGACACTTGGGCATGCGTTTTTGTTTCCTAAGAAGGACACTGCCAGGTCATACAGTAACTCTGTGTTTGCCATTTTGAGGAGCTGTCGAACTTAAAAGTAGCTGCATTATTATTCATTCTTACCTGCAATATACAAAGGGTGTTGTAGTCAGGACTTACAAAGGAATAGGTTTAATACAGAATACATAATTTATAGGTTTATTTTATAAAATTCACCCAAAGAATCAAATGCAAAAGAATGCAAGAAATCTGCTCACACACTAGAGACCCAAAGAATCCAGCTGAGGGCCTGGATCCCACAGCAATGTCCTACATGAGTCCTGCTGGAGGTCTAGAGCCCACAACAATATCTCATGCAAATTTGTACTAAGGATCTGCATCGAGAAGGCCCAAAAGTCAGTGGTGGAAGCTAGAAAGTCTGCACCAGCGGGATGAAGGGTCTGTGCCAGCAGCCTGAGGATCTGCAATGGAGCCAAGAGGTGACACTCAAGGTAAGGACCAGAGCTCCCAAGAAAAGAACCACAGCCATCCTCAGCAACAGTGAGGTCCTGAGCTCCTCTGATGATGAGAACAGTTGAGTTCATATCAGGAAAACCAGCATGACAAGCTTCTCCAGGAGACTCTGCCCCTCCAGTTCTGCTTTTATGCTGTTGGCAACAATCCTCAGGTGGGCCTTCCACACCCAGCACCACACTGCCTCCGCCGATTCAGTTCAGCTGGGTGTTACAAGTCACCCGCTAGTTAATCCACCACAAAGGAGCAGATGTCTTTACATCTTTACATCCTCTGCCTTTTTGATGGTAGCCATCCTACTGTGAGTGAGATCCACCTTGTTTTTATGTTTCCCTAATGGCTAATCTTGATTGCTTTTTGAGTGCCTTTTAGCCATTTAGTTATCTAACATGGCACCAGTTTTTTAATTCAGTGGAATGCAGTACCTATCTCCATGGTTCTGGCTGTTAACCTGGAAAGGTGTATGTTAAAGAAATCTCCTCCTTTTATTTTGTAATATTGACCGACAGCACCAGAGACATGTCCCATCTTTTTTTTTTTTTTTTTTTCTTGTCTTTTTGAGACAGGGTCTTGCTATGTAGTTCAGGCTGGATTTGAGCTCACTTTGTAGCCCAGGCTGGTCTCAAACAACGATCCTCCTGCCTCAGCCTCCAGAGTGCTGGGATTACAGGCGTGAGCCACCACGCCCAGCTGGTGCATGTCCCATCTTATATTAGTTACATTTCATCTTGTAGAGTGAATATATTCTTGAATATTTCCTGGTAAGCAAATTGTCATAAACCTGTTATGCTGCTAGCTTTCATTATTAAATTGGAAATTGCTTACCCAGAATATAATTTTAGCCTGAAATTGTACAAAAAAAAAAAAAAGTCATACCAGACAGGTAGCCACAATTTAAAATTTGTGCATTTAAGAGACATGGGAGAATTTTTAATAATATAATGTGTTACTTTCTTGTTATTATAACAAAATGCTTGAGACAGGTATAAAAAAAGGTTTGTTTTGGCTTCTAATTTTGGAGTATTCAGTCCAAGGTGAGATAGAAATCACTGCTTCTCTCAGGGCCAGGAAACAAAAGGGAAAGGATGGGCCCCAGCCTCATAATTCCTCTCAAGGGCAACTCTGCATGACATAAGGACCTCCCATGAGGCCTTACCATAGTCCAGTAGTGCCACCCAAGGGTCCAAGAGTTTTAACATGTGGGCCCTTGGGGGACACTTATCTGAACCACAGGCTATACCATTACTTTTTAACCAATAATACTACCAGCAATGAGGTGATAACATGAATGCATTTGGTGCAAGCACTTATGCAGTAAGTGCTAATAAGGCCAGGTGCTGGACCAGGTGCCCTTACATATATTAACTTATCTGATCCTCTAACCACCCCATGAAATGAGCAGGATCCCCTTTACACCTGAGGAAGTTGAGATACAGAGAAGCCAGGTAAGTTGCTGAAGGTCAAGGCTATTGTGTTAACTCAGGTAGTTCCAGATGGTATAACAGAAAAGTCCCAAATTCTCTGAAGCCTAATGTTATATTACTTCTTACAGCAGACACCAGTGGTGTGTATGTGTGTGTGTGCGTACGCACACACGCACATGTGAGCTACTAGGGAGAAAACCCAAGGCCTTCGAACTATCTATACCCCCAATCGTTATCATCGTCATCATCATCATCACCACCACTGTTCTTATTTTGAGACTGGTTCTCCTTAAATTGCTAATTGCACCAGGCTGAGCTCCAATTTCTGCTCCTTCTGCTTTAGCCGCCCAGAGTGCTGGGATTACAGGGGTATGTTGACATCCCCTTACTGAATTGCCTTCCACATGCTCATTCAGGGATCCAGGCCTCTTTCACTTTACAGCTCCACAGCCTTCTACCTTTTTCTGGACCTCAAGGCTTAGCCCAGGGGAGAGGAGATGGAGGATTGCAGGTAGGTCTTTGAGGGCTGACCTCAGATATAATGCACTTCAATCTGCTACCGAGCAGCAGCTGTAACTCAGCTGTGTGACCACTTGCAAGAGAGACCGAGAAATATAATTTCATTGTCTGCCCAGAAGAAAGAGAAATGGGTTTTGGCAAATTCGTGTATCACGTTGCCATTGTTTGAAGTGGAAGCTATGGGGCTTGGACCAGGCAGCCTGGCTCAGTGGCCGGCTCTCCAGCAGTGCCTTCAACAGCCTCGCTGTGCATGGTGGCTTAAAGCTCTGGGGAAATGTGCAAACTGCACAGATTTTCACTTTATTTTCTTCCCACATGTAACCCTATTTGATTGCCTGGATGCTGTCAAAAGTGGCTGATTTTCAGAAGAAGAGTAGCAGTAAGAACTCCTGTTAATTGAATGCTTGCTCTGTGTTAGGCACTGTTCTTAGCATTTTATATGTTCTTTATTATTTAAAAAACTGTTTTATTAGTATGTGTTTGCAACACATAATGAGTGTGTTCATTGTGGGGAACTGGTAAATATCTTCTCTCTCACCTCTTACTCCTTTCACTTTTCCTTCCCTGCTCTCTCCACTCTGCCAATCCCCCAGAGTCCTTTTCCATCTCCACAAAGCCAGTCTCCCAGTTTCCTATCATTCTGGTTTGTTTTTGTTTTTGTTTTTGTTTTGGAATAAGGTCTCACCATGTAGCTCAGCTGAACCCATGGAGCTCCTCTTGCTTCAGCCTCCCAAGTGCTGGGATTGCAGATATGCACTATCATGCCAGGCTGCCTGTCTTTCTTTTGCTCTTCTAAAATATATGTACTTTGGTTTCTCTTAAACCCCATAGTAATTCTGTAAGGTTCCCGCTTGAGTATTCTTTATGAAAGTGTATGGGACTGGTAGTACTTTAAGTTTTGGAGCGTTGGATATTGAAATATTTGCCTGGCCCTCACTAGTTGAGTATCCTTAACCTGAGAATCTGAAATCCAAAATGCTTCTAAACCTGAAAGTTTTTGAGCATCCACATATTATTTTTAGGTGAGAAAGCCATGAGTACAGAGCTAGCATAGTTCTGTGTCCAAAGCTGTATTTATAGGAAATGTTTGCCTGAAGGCAAAGGGAAAAGGAGACAACAGAAGAAATCCGGAGTCGCTGAGGTTGCAGTCCAAAACCTAGCTAGAAACTCGTTCGGGTCCTGCTTCAGCCAAATCCACTTCTCCTAGGCATTTATGAGATGACCAGGAAAATGTAAACACGCCTAAGGGATCCGATAAGTGAGGTGTAGGGTGTGAAAATGATATGGTGATTGCATTAAAGGGTCTTTATTTTCTTGAAATGCATACTGAGATGCATACGGAAATGTTTATGGATGACATGATAAAATTGTCTAGGAATTGCTTCAAGTAATGCAGCGTAGGGGCTGCCACAGGGATGGAATTGGCAGCAGCTGCATGTGGTGGTTGTGAGGGGACGGTGTGTGCTGGATTTTGTATTACTCTCCTTCCTTGCAGTTGTATTTGAAATTTTCCATTTGGACTGTGCTAAAAAGTCTGCAGTGGTCAGGAGGAGGAACTGTCAGTGTCCCTCCCTGTAGTAAATGCAGCGGTGGGGTAGCCTCGAACACCCGACCTCTTTGCTGCAGAGGAGCTGCTCTTTCAGACAGCTCCTCTGCAGGCTGCAGGAGCCGCTGGTCCGCATTTGAATTCTGAGCTCCTCAGGAGCATCTTTTAGTACCTGCAGTCCTGGAGCCTCCCTTGCACAGGTAGCAGCAGCCTGGGCTTTGTGGGCCAGGAAGGGAGAAACCAGCCGGGGTCCGGGTGCCTTTCTGGCTACATGGCCCAGCGTGCACTGGTGACACAACCCATCACAGACACATCGTTGAAGGTATTGAGAGGCCCAAGCCCCAGCTGCACTTTAATTAAACGTGAAAATCCATCAAAGGCTCAGCCTCCTCTGTGGCTGGTTCTCCTGAGTCCCAGGTGGGGCCAGCTTGTGACTGGCCGGAGGCCAGGAGGAAGGTGGGCCATGGGCTCCCAAGTCTCCTGCCTAAAATCAACAGCAGCACCCAGCAGCCTGGCTTCTGACCGATGCAAATGAAGCCTGGCATTTGGAGATGGTATTAAAGGTCCTAAATCAACACTCTGCAGGCAGGATCCCAACAAGCACAACCTTGCTTCCCCCCAGACCACTGGAACATGTATGAATGGAAGTTTTGCAGTTCAGTTTTAAATTTAGCAGGTGGAAAAGATGGGGTCTGCCTGGCTATTCCATTCCATCCCGGGCAACTTTTCCTTTTGTTTGTGTGAGTATTTAGAATATGTTAGGTGGCTTTTATATGTGATGCTACCTTTTGTCCCCATAGGAACCTCAGGAAATTCGTTATCTCCATTTTACAGGTAAAGAAACTGAGGCTCAACCAGGTGGAATGCGTCCTACAAGGCCCCCTCAGTTACCAAGAGGAAGAACAAGGTTTTCATTCAGTGTCTCCACTGAAGCACAAGCCCTGCTCTTGGCCCATTGTCACTGCACTGGCTTTTCTGAATAGCACTTACTCATGTAATAATAAATGATATCAAGTTCACAGTATCAATAGTAACCGTTTAATCATTTATAGTTCCTCTAGTTACAGGTACTGGCAGTTTTTTTTTTTTAATTTTGTACATTGTTCAACAAATGGGTATTAAGAGGCAGTCTTTAACCTGGTATGATAGTGTATGTCTGTAATCTCAGAACTGTGGAAAGCTTTGGCAGGAGGATCTCAAGTTCCAGCCTGGCTTGGGCAATCTAGCAACTTGATGGGACCTTGTCTCAAATAAAAAAATTAAGAAAAGGCTGGGGGATGGAGCTCAGTATAAAGGTCCTAGGGTTAATCTCTAGTATTAAAAAAAAAAAAAAGGCAAGCCTGGTGGGATTTTTCTGGGCCTATGAATCAATCCACTTGTTCCTATCACTCGCTGGCTGTGTAGCCTGGGACAAGACAGTCATCCTGTCAGAGCCCAGCCCTACGCCCTTGGGAAGGGAAGTTATTCCCAAGGTTTTCAGGACAGGAGGGGGCACCTGGGAAGAGCTGTCCCCTGGGGCGTCCAGTCACCATGAGCCATCCAGCCCTGCATCTGGGTTGGGTGGTGCTGTCGTCTGGTTCACAGTGTGTTTATATTACTTTGGTTATTACACTAGCTAAAAATGTTTATGGTAAAAAGAAAATTTCCAAGATGCCAGGAACATAAACTGAAAGACCTGTGATTCATTCTTGGGATTTAGAGATATGAGAGCACCTTGTCAGAAAAGCCCGGAGTGGAAGCCTGTGGACTGGTTTGTTTTTATACCAGTGAAACAGTGTTGTTAAGCTTGCCGGCTGTTGATTCTTCCCGTCTTACTTGTTTGTCTTCGTATCTTTCACATACAAATTTACCTCTTTTTAAAAACCGCTTTCTGAATCTTTGTGATGTTCTGCTCAGCCTATAAAGGTGTTGTATCAGTTCTCTCAGTGAACAGTTCATTTTTTTTCAGTAACGTTGCTGCCACAAACAAGGCTGGGTTTTCTATGCAATCAATTTCCCAGAAGTGGAATTGCGGAGTGAAAACTTTGTCAGGTTTCAGCTTGCCATTTTTCCGCCTCAGCCTCCCAAGTGCTGGGATTACAGGTGTGGGCCACCACACCCGGTTTTGAAGCTCTTCTTATCAATAATTCCATTTTTAAAAAACAGAGTGGAAGCTCAAAGTGACCCTCTGAGAGGGGAGCTGAAAGTTCCAGCCATGTGACTGTTGGAAATGCTTTTCCTAGGTGACACATTCTTAGGCCTCCAGTTCTCGGGCTCCTGCCTTTGGGCGCCCACGTTAAGGACAGGATGTTCTGGAGTTTACGGCAGAGTCCTGCGTGTTCCTGACGCCTCCCCTCTCCCGGGCCCTCTGCCTGTTTCTGGGAGAAGGGCTTTCTGTGTAAATGTTTAGAGATTTCACACTGCTCTGGAATGTGCGCTGGGGTGCAGAAACCCAGGTTTCTACTCTCCTCGGGGAGGAAGGTGGGCAGCGCTTCCCTGAGGGCAGGGCAAAGCCGGGGCTCCTGAACCCCTGCCCCCTCTGTTCCTCCGGGCTGGGAAACAGCTGGGCCTGCCAGTGGCCTTGCTGTCCCAGTCCCTTCGGCAGAGAGATCGCCTGTTAAAGGATGATTTCCTTTTAGGGTTGTCTCCTCCATCAAGCTGGGCCAACCAGAAGCAGAAAGCCCAATGACAAACATAATAAACTACCCCTGGGGCTGCAGCCAGGGAAGTGGGTAGCCTGACTCACAAGCCCTGCATCCTCCCGCCGCGTTCCAAGAACGGCCTTGCTCTGGCTTAGGCTGCTCCCTGGGAGTGACGGTCCTGCCAGGCTGCAGACCAGGCCCAGCCGTGCTGTGCTAGCCTGGGTCATGGAGTCCAATGAGGCCCTGGAGTGTGTGTGTCTTTTTTTTTTTTTTTCCTTTTTGATAGTAGGGATTGAACCCAGGTCCTTTCCACTAGGCTGTATCCAAGCCCACCTCTCTTTTAAAATTTGAGCAAGGGTCTCACGAAGTTGCCCAGACTGGGCTCAGACTTGAGATGCTCTTGCCTCAGCCTCCCAGAGTTCTGGAATTTTAGGTGTGTGCTACCATGCCTGGCTGAAATTTTATTTTATTTTATTTTTATGTTCTTTATTTTTTCTGGCTTGGTCTTTGGAAGAGGCTTTTACCTGTAGTTACCTCTGGAATGAGATTCAGGGCATTTCTGCTTTTATTTGGCTTGTATTCTGGCCTCCAGGAACTCCTATGCCTCGCCCAGCACCCTGGAAGGAAACAGACCAAAGAGCTTGGTGACCCTGGGTACATCACTTCATTTCTATAAATTTCTATTTTCCCATCTGCAGGATGGAGACAAAGGGAACTTAGTATCAGTCTCTAGTATTGCTAATAACTAAAGCGTTACTTCATGATGAAGATCCTGGCATACATAGAGCATTTAGGATTCCACACAAAGGAGTATCACCCTACCATAAAGAAAGAGAAACGGGAGTTATTGTCGGAAAACGGGTGCACCTTGAGACCATGATGTTAAGTGAGATAAACCAGACACACAAGCTTAAATACCACATGGTTTATCTTACATGAGAAGCCCAAATTATAAAGAGCATAAAAATAAAAGATACATAATAGGAAATAGGGAGATAGAGTGTTCTCAGACAGCAAGGAGCTCCAGACATGGGGGAAGGAGGGAGGGAGGGAGGAGGAGGGCAAAGAGAGGAACTAAGATGTGTTGTGTACATGGACCAACTCCACACAGGGAAGCTCAACACTGTGCCCTTCCCAGTGTACTAGTGAAAATGTTACTATCATTACTCTTACTTCTGTGGCTCCTCTTGACCCATTTTGCAAACCAAACATTAATATGGCTTCAGCCCTCCCCATGACCAGAAGTGATAGATAATACAGCTTATTGTGTTGAGCTTGCTGTGTTCAAGAGCTCAGTGTAGTGAATGTTTAAGTTAGAAGAAAATTGATCATTGTTAAAGACACATTACTGTTAATCCCCCTTTCAACACACTTATTCCGTTGCTTTTGTCACTTTCTGAAGCAGTTCTGGAGTCCTCTTTTGGGAGCATCTTAAATTGAGCTGTCATGGCTGCCTTGATGTGCCGAATTCATTCAGAACGTTACCTCCATGGTCATTTTTACATTGGGGAAGAACCAGTGGCAGATCCAGTGAATAATGTGGCCAAGGATGCATGTAATATTTCATGAGCCTGTGTTTCCCTTGAATGGCACTCAGCAGTGACGTTCACCATATTTTTTTTTTATCATGCCTTATAAAGACACTCACGAAAGAGAACTTCCAGAACTCCTCCAGAAAGTGCCAAGAACAGTGGGATAAGTACATTTGGAAGAAGGCAGAATAAAGATTGATGGCAATGTGTGTTTTAACGTAACACATTTCTTTTATATTTAAACATACGTCACAGAGTTTGAACACTCCTGGTATGAGAAAGTTTCTACTTTTTCCCTTTTTTATTCATGAATAAACTGATGCACAAATCAAGTAGCCCATAATCAAGAAATGATGGAACCAGTATTCAAAGCAGACTGAATGGTTCCAGCTTCTACTTCCCTAACTACTAGGCTTCCCTGCCTCTCAGTGTATGTATGTTCATTTTTAGACAAAAGTTTTCCAAAGCTATAACAGTAATGGACCTTTACTTTTCTATCTGTCCTTCCTTTTTAAAAAGTAAAATATTAGTTTTTCTTATAACAGTTCTCTAAAAATTAAGAACATGTGGAAGAGGAATATAAAAATATCTACTCAGGATAGTTCCTTATTTCAATTCCTTTGTGGATCAGGATATCCTGTGTGTGTGACTGTATACAATGGTGTAACCAGGAACTCTCCACTCAAGTTTGACAGCAGTCAGGCTGGTCTGCATCCCAGTCAGCCAGATGACTCCCAGGTGCAGGCATGTGGCTGTCACAGCAGCAACATGGAGTTGCTGGGTATTTCTAACTGCTTAGAGACATTCCTTTGCCATCTCATCATGGACACGTCACAAACAGCTCACAGGCTCGTGCAGGTCTGTGCATCACATCCTGAGTCACACTGACAAACAGTTGACATTTTAGCATGTTTGTTTCCGGGGTTGCTCCTGTGCATTTTGTTGTTGTAGTTTTTTATCTGTATGCACATTGCTGTTCTTCCTTACTGATTTCCTTTTACAATGTTACCGTGAACAATTCTTGAGGATAATTTGCAGTGACTATAATAGAATAATAATATTCTTCGTGAACAGCATATCAGAGATTACCAACTATTCCATCCCTAGTGGGGCTCAGGTGTGTTTCCAGTTGTCATTGTGAAAAACTAGTAATAGTATTTTGTAGAAGTATTTCCCCATGTTTAATATTACTTCTGTAGGGTGTTGTTTCACAGAATGGAATTACTGGTTTAACATTGTGAGGTCATTTAAATTTATTGACAGATAATACCAAATTGTTTTCTGAAAGGAATGAGCCAATCCACGTCCCTAGCAGTAGTCTATGAGAGCGTGCCTATTAGCTTTTTCTGCATTTATCACTATAATTTGTTCAATGGGAATAAGCTTCATTGTTTTTATTTGAATGTCTTTGATTACCAGTGAGGTTGAATATTTTCTGTGCATGTAACAATTTCTGTTTCCTCTTTGGCTTTATACTCAGTTGGGCACTAGAATAAAAATGTCTGACTTTGAACAGATTTCAAACTACTTGCAATTGAAGGCCAAGAAAATCTGTAGAGAAGTCTGCAAAGTGATGTACATCGTCTCTGCTGTCTAGTCCTCTGCTTTTCTCTGCTGCCAAGATAGGGATTACTTTTTATCTGACCTCAACTATCCATCCGGCTCTCTGGAAAACCTCGCCTGAATTCATACCAAATTCTGTGTATCTATGATGCAGAATTATCTGGGATGTTTTTTGAGTAGTTGCAATGATTTCCTCGGTTGTATTTTTTTTCTCCTCTTTTCTTCCCTTCTCTTTTCCTTCTCTTTCTTTTGTGTGACTTGAATCTATTTTATAAATATTACCTGCCCATTTGAATGCATTTGTTTTTTGCAACAACTTATCCATTGGCATTTCTGACATATTTTGTGAATCATGGGAAAAGTCAGAAGAACACTTGAATCAGGATGTTTTAGGAAATCCTAAATGTCTGCACAGAAATACAGAGCAAGCTTCCCATGTGCTCTCCTAGCGCCCAGGGCAAAGTGAGGCCTGGGGAGGGACCCAGGAAGTCTGGGTGGAATCTGGCAATAACTGTAGACCTGTATTTCCCTTAAAAAGGTGTGTTGGATGCTTGTTCATTATTTAATAACATTTGGAGATGTTTGTCAACTAGATGGGGATCTCTCAGTGCTCCCCAACGGGTGCCCTTTCTAAGTGTAGGCCAGTGGCAAGGTGTAGGCATGACGGTGGGGCCAGAGCACCGTGGCACATGATCCTCCTTCCCTGGCTGGTGGGTATTTTTAAGCAACACAACAGAACATCATTTGTGCTACAGTGACCTTACAGGAAAATCATGTAGATTAAGGCAATTTAGAGTGAAAATTTATGTCTGATTTTATATTTAGGAACAATAAATTAATGTGTCTATGGGGAAAATTACATATTACGTGCAAATTAATTTGAGAAAAGCTAGGCTATAAGGGTTTCTTTTTCTGCTATTAAGGCTTAATGCACTTTCTGAATTTCCAAAGCAGGAGCAACATAAGATGTAGTATATGGTTTTTCCGAAGCTTTTGTTGCCTATGTGATCCTGTTTTCCAAGAACCACCTCCCTTGAACAATTGTAGCACTCAGTGGAGGGTGGGACAGGCTAGTGGCACCCACAGCTTCTGTGGCATCAAACTTCGTCTTGGTCATGAATCTTAAGAAGTTGGGGGTCATTGAAGCAAAGTATAGCATCATATTTGAAACTGGAATGCTGCTTTATAAGGCTTGCTTTATAAGGCTTGCTTTTTCTGTACCACCAACTCTATACCCAGTGACAAAGCTATTACCTCTAAGGATGCCATGATCACAGGACAGTCTTTGATGGCACTTACAATAGTTTTTCCTTTAACTAAAGTATTATCAAGACAGTCCAGTGAAATAAGATACAGCTACACTCCAGAGTGAGTGTCATAGAGTCTTAGGGTAGGGTGGGTACAGGAGTGTAACTATGTGTGTTAGCTCCCAACTTTGCCACTTCATCAGCCATGTGGCCTCAAGCACTTAGTTAACCCATCAGAATCATAGATTGTGGGTAATAATTTGATTCATTTACTGGGTTAGGGTAGAGATTAAAAATTATATCCAGTGTCATAACTGTTTGTATCAGTCATGGTCTTGGAAGGGAACAGCTGGTGCACCCTAGAGAGTGATTAAAGAAAGGAACTAAGTTACATCTTAGACACAATACCCATCACTCACAATTCAAAGGAAGTGGCTTATTTTGGCTCATATTTCAGTCTATGGTCAGGAAACTCCAGAGAAGAAACAGCATGGCAGAGGGACATGGCAGAGAAAAAGTTGCTCACCTCATGGCAGGCAGGAAGCAGAGAGTGAAGGGGAGAGCCAGGAGGGAGATGGGGCCCTTCAGGCCATGTGCCCATTGACCTGGTTCTTTGGACCAGGAACCAGCTCCTAACACTGTGCCAGCTATAGCACCTCCATAATCCAATCACCTTTCACAAGCCCCTGACTCTGAGCACATGAGGCTATAGGGGGACATCCAGATATAAACATCACCTTTTGCAAAGGATGGGGTCAGGGAAACGGTGATGGTAAAGCACACCATGTTTGGCAACAACGGAAAGTTCTTGATGTGAGGCCTAGAGAGGAAAGGGGACAGGATATTGACCAGCAGTTACAGAGAAAGTCTTAGGTGTGGAATAAGGCTGCTCAGCAGAGACTCAGGAGCAAAACTGTCACTGCCAACTCATGGCCCAGCAGAGATGGGGCTTGGGGTAGTGAGGGATCCATGACTTCTGACCTTCTGTTGGCCAAACACAGCCATGGTGGAGTGGATTCAGAGGGGTAGTAAACATTTAGTGCAAATGGGAGAGAAGGGCTGCGTAAGTGTTGATGTTGATCGGTACTATGCAATTAATTTCCGTTTTCCTCCCTTGGTCATGAGAAGTTATATAGGGTTTCTGTGACTGTCTGTGTAATTTTAGGAAAATTGAAAATACTTGAACCTTATAGTGCCTTGGCTTTCTCTCTGTCTACATAGGAGCTCCCATTAGTCCGTTTGCATGGTATAGGAAGTAAGTTAGTATAAGTAAGGCACAATAGTGCCCAGTAGGGAGTGGATACTCAACAGATGTGAAACAGCACGCGATTTCCCTTCTTCATTGTTTCAGTGAGATGTCAGTGCATGCATTAGGCTTTGTCATAAGGACTGGATACACGTACATAGAAGTTTATTTTCCTCATAGGTCTGGCCCCTCCCTCAAGAAGTTCACTACCTCTCTTATTTTGTGATGTGGAGTTGTTGAGTCTCCTTTCTCAGAAGGAGACTCAACCCAGAAGCCCCCATACATTTTTCTGATCCTCACAGTAACTTCTCCGTAATGTACGTGGTACAACTGGACAGTTGTTTCAAATCTCTCTCTATAACCTGTGGTTATCTCAGCCCATTAAATCTTTGTGCTGAATCACTGTCAACTCAGCTAGCATGTGCCTCTGCCACCCCCAACCCATAGGCCAGCACAGGGCTGCTCTGAGGTTTTGTCTACTTTCTTTTCTCTGTCTTTTCTAAGGCCTCATTGTGGAAACCACTGTGTCATCTCTCCCCCTCCCGTTTCTGTGTATCATAATGGTAGAGGAGGGGAATGAGGAATCCTCTTTTCCACTTCTGCCACCACCAGCAGCATGGATCTTTGGCTTTGAAGTTAGCAGGTGAAGGATAACGTGACCCAATTTAGTCCTCTAGCAGATGATGAGAAACAGGGAGCCAATTCTCAGAGGAGTCTACACAGTGACCATTGGAGTTCCCAGCCTTCCCCATGTCTGGTTCTGATGCAATAGGACCAGGCAGTATCCGGGCAGATTAAAGTGTGTGCTCAGTGTTTACTGATGGGGAGAAACTTATATTTACATCAACCAGGCCCAGTAAGTCTGTTTCTTTATGTTTTAAATAAAAGGTTCTATGTTTATTTCATGTGATTTTTCCATACTAAACAACAGCCTAGAAAATCCAGTAAAAGTGTTAAGACTTACCTCGTCAAATATATCACTATTCTCACTAAATAGGTTCACCCTGGTATTCGTTTGGCCTCAAAACTCCAGCTGCACTAGCCCTGCTAATTTCAGGTTCCCGTCAAGGGGCTAGTGCCAGCGTCTATAGTGTGGTCTGTCTTGCACCTTGCAGCAAACATGCTGGGCAGTGTAAACATGGCATCTGAAGTAGCTTTTAGAGGGGACTAAACCCTTTCCTCACCCCCTCTCACCAAATACACTGTCATCTTTGACTGAAGGACCAGCTCCCATTTTATCAGTTATGGAAGACCGTGTATGGACAACTGAGATAATTGGTTCCCTATTTCGAGTTTACTCCAGGGGTCTTTTAGCATTTCTTATAAACATATACATACCCCAGGCAGCGACCCCGTTAGCTCACTACTGTGAGCTGTGTGTGTTGTGTGTACATTGGTTCAGCAAACACGAGCTATGATTTCAGCCCACAGTGCTGTGGTCTTAGGGTGGCAGGTTAGGGCAGGATTTGCCAGGGTGCTTGGGGGCAATAGACTCATGATTTGAAGAGGTCAGCCCATGTGTTGCAGGGTTGCTGGTGTAAAGGGGCCCAGCATCCTGAGGATGCTGAAGGTCAGGGTCCTGAGAAAGGGGGCCAGTCCTGAAGGGATTCAAGTACCTGCTGATTCTGGCTGGGCCAGGAGAAGTGAAGAGCTAATGCCCTTGGTCCTGAGCCGGATCCTCTTGTCCAGCAAGGCAGGAGTCGAAGTGGCCAGCAGTGGGTGTTACTGAGTCTTCTGTTGTTGGGTCATCTTTTGTGGGCATGGGGATGGCAGCTGGCCAGGGTCTTGTGCTGATAATGAAGTGGGGACTGGAGAGGCTGCTGAGAGTGGAAAGCAGGCTCTGATTTGGCCTCATTTAGGGCAGTGTGGGTGGCCCTGCTCACTTCCAGCTGTGGAGCTTGGTCATCAGGAACCTGGCCAGGGTGCTTCGGACACGTGGCTGAGCCTAGAGCGCCTTTGGTCCTGGTACCTGACCCTGGGCACCCTCATCCTTTCTAGAATTTAATGATCCATTGTCTGCAGTCACTGAAGAAGGCTGCAGAGCAGACCTTATAATGTGATCGACATGGTTCTCCCAGGGTCTGTATGGGAGCAGTAACAACAATTACTCACATGTGTCTAGTTTTGCAATTTACAAAGGGAGGAATTTGGGTTGTGTCAGCTACCAGCTGGGTATCTCTGGCACTGTTCACTTAAATCTTATGAGCCCCAGTTTCCTCATCTATAAAGAGGGATAATAAAAGTTTGCTTTTCTCATCTAACTGCTTTTTCATTAGCACGGTATGAGCTTTTTCCTTCTGAAAAGAAAGAAGAGGCAGGATGAGGAGAGAGAAACAGACAGACAAATATTGGCCAAGGAATTTTTGAGGAATTGGAATGAAACTGGGACAGATCTACAGAAAAGATCAGAATAAATTGCTAGCAGGAGAGGTGAAGGAGAGCGTTCTCTTCCTCAGGTTGTCTGAAATTGCACAATGTACCTTTTAGTAGACATTGAAATTGCTTTGTTGAATGCAAACCACATTATAATTATGTTTTCACAGATTACAAAAGTAGTGCATGCTTCTCACTGTGTGGCCTCAAACTCACCATCGTCCTAGGTAGAAACTTAGAAAAAAAATTAACTATGAAGACAAGCATTAAATTGAGTCACAGTTTTTACATTGTTAATATTTGGTTGTTTTCTTCTGATTGTTCATACATCTAATATATTAATGCAAGAATTAGAGTCATATGTAGGCTCTAAGACTCAAGATTATTCAGTGTTAGTTTTAGATACTGACTTTTTAGCATTTTTTTCCCAAAAAATTAGGGTCATGTTGTACTTCTGTCGGGATTCTCCAGAGAAATAGAACTAATGTGGGGATACATAAGAACAGATTTATTTTAAGGAGTTGGCTCAGATGATAGTGAGGCTGGTCAGTCCAGAATCAGTAAGGCAGCCTCCCAGGCTGGATGTACAACACAGGCAGGAGTCAATGCTGTCGTCTGGAGGCAGAATTGGGAAATCTGCTTTTGCTCTTAAGGCCTTCAGTGGATTGCTTGGATGAGGTCCATCCTCCTTATGGAGTGTTATCTCCTTTACTTAAAGTCAACTGATATTAATCACATCTACAGAATACCTCCACAACAATATCTAGATTAGTGTCTGATTAAATAACTGGATACTTGCCAGTCATAGTGGTAGATGCCTGTAATCCCAGCACTCAGGAGGCTGAGGTAGGAGGCTCATGAGTTTGAGGCCAGCCAGGGCTACATAGTGCGACACTGTCTCAAAAAACGCCCCAAACCAAACCAAAACCTCCAAATAACAAACAAAAAACTGGAAGCAATAGCACAGACAAGGTGGCCACAAAAGTAACTATCCTGTACTATATACCTAATTTGGTATTCTGATAGTTTTACTTTGCTTATTATGAACATTCTCCTAGAGCACTTTTTAAAACTTCCTATTTAATGAGTATACCATAAATCCTGACTTACGAACATTTGAGGCACAAACTTGCACAGGTGTACTGTATAACACTCACTTTGTCGGATTATGAACAAATCTGATTTACACATGTTCTCCTGGAACGGAACTCATTCCTAAATTGGAGACTTACGGTGTTGTCTTTTCACCAACTGACTTTACTCGGATTTACTTAGAAATTTCCACATTGGTAGACATGTATATGTTTTTCATAACATTCTTATAAACATGTATGCATGTGTCTTCTATGTATTCCTTATTGGTCCTTAGACTGTATTCATTAATCTGGAATTTCTGTGACAAAGAGTATGAAGAGTTGAAGACTAGGTTTTTGATATACATAGCTAGTCTGTTTGGGGCACTGCTTGTCAAAAAGTGACCCTTAGAGGGATCATGAGGGTCATGGGCTGTCTCCTGAAAAATGCAGATCCTGGGGCCTTACCCTCAGCCTACTGAATCAAAGTCTGCATGTCAACAGGATCCTCATGCATTAAAGTTTGAGAGGCACTGCCCAAGAAGGTACTTATCAATTTATAGTACTGCCAGAAATTATGGAGAGACTTGTTTGACTACACTAACATCAACACTGGGCATTACTTGGTTTTTCATCTTTGCTGATTTGCTCGCCATGAAATGGTATACTATTGTTTTGATTTTTGTTTTTCATTTTACAGTAAATTTAGTCAATAAGATGACTTTCACATAGATTCAATCAGCCAAAATCTGTAGTTTAGCTGGGCCTGTAATCCTAGCACTCAGGAGGTGAGGCAACAGGATTGCCATGAATTTGAGCCCAGCCTGAACTATGCAACAAGAGCCTGTCTCAAAAAATCAAAAAAGAAACAAAATAAATAAATCTGTACTTTTTGGGGTTTTCTGTTTGTTTTGAGACCCAGTCATTTATTTATTTATTTATTTTTGGTGCTGGGAATCAAACTCAGGACCTTGAGCTTGCCAGGCAGGCGCTGTGCCACTGAGCTATATCCCCAGCCCTAGACCAAGCTTGCTAGGCTGTGCTTAAACTCACTACACAGGGAAGGCCCAGCGCGGGTAGTGGTGAGCCTGGGTTGGTGCTTCCCTCTCTGGTCTCTCCTTTGTCTGTGTCCTAAGTCTGTTGCTGTTATAACAAAAATGAGATAGACCAGGTGACATACAAACACCAGAGATGTGTTCCCAGCTCGAGGAGGGCAAGTACAAGATCAAGCTATCGGTGGACTTGGTGTCAGGGGAGGGTGTGCTTTCTTGCACGCTGTCCTCGCACGCTGGAAGGAGTAAGGAATTGCTCATGTCTATAAGGACATCAGTCCCTCTCACTCGGTCTCCACCCTCATGACCTAATCACCTCCTCTTAATACCACCACATGACAGATAAGGTTGGGTCATGAGTTTGAGGAGAACACAATTATTCAGACCGTGGCATCCTGTTTCTTTTAGGACAGGAAGGAGCATAATGGGAAAGGACAAACATCTTCCCATGTTGGAGCCATTGTTATTTGACTCTCTCCTGGCTGCTGCTGCCTGCTCCCTGGCTCCTTGATGATGCTTGAAATACAGGTCTCAAGAGACCCTGCAGCAGGTTTTTGTAGAAGTCTTCTGTGTGGCTTGCTCGGCTGGGCTTCAGTCTCTGGAATCCATGATGCAGGGACCCCAGTCACACATTAAATCACAGCCTTCCAGGGCTCCCCTCAGAAAAATGGTGACCTTGTCTTAACATCCCCACCAAAGACAAGATGGTCCCAAAATCTCGATGTTTCAGATTGTGTACACCTGACTAATAGAACATGGAATGAGCACTTGCTGAGAGACTAGAGCCATCCTTCCCCCCCACCCTGAAGCCTCTCTCTGAAACCTCAGTGCTATCATGGATATTTTGAGGAAAGATAATGTTTAACTACAGTTTTCTACTGCAAGCACTGGTACGTAGAACAGATGTTAGGAAAAGGCCATGAAACTATAGATTGTTATTCTTTGGAGTTGAAGCATAGAGATAGACCATGAAGAGAGATTTTTAAAAATATTTTGCTTCAAACATGCCTGGTAAATAAAACATTCTTTCTGGCCAGCTTTTCCTTGTGTTTTCTGAAACCAGGAATACTCACTTTGGGGGTGGAAGGGAGCCTTACTGGGCTCTAGTTACATGTCCTGACCTCATTTTTTCTCCTGTCGGTCTCCTCTTACACCCTTCCAGGTGTTCCCAGCTGCTCAAGTGATCATCCCCCCCAAGGAAAGCGTTGAAGAGTGTCAGGTTCTCCCTGCCTCAGCCTCAGTGTTTGCCTCACCCAGCCCCCTTGGAGGGCATTAGCATGAGGGTAATGCTCACCGAAGGACACGGAATGCTTTGAGTTGCAGAGGTATTTCGTGGCTGGAGGGTTTTTTGGCAGGACTGCCTGGTAAGGAATAAATCTGCCATCTAATCCATAGTGCCTTCCAATGCTAAAATAAAGCTTAGGTTTCCCCGACATAGGCTTTTCTCCTGCTCAGGAGCCTGCCATAACTCCCCATCCTTTTAGAGGTTAAATACACTGCGTATTCCTCATTTTCTCCCCAGCCTCCTTAATAAACCCAATTCCCACGGGCCCCCGTTGTGTCTCACTCATCTGGCCCTATGGTCCATCTTGCCACAGAAGTGAAGCCTGGACCATAGAAGTGAAGCCTAGTGCCCCTGATGGGTTCATGCTTGGGAGTGGTTTCCCCCACAGGACTGTGAGTCTTCCTGGTTCACAGTGACCACATCTTCTCCTTGCTTAGACCCCTCCCAGCTGAACACACAGACTATAGTGATCCCACCGGTGTCTGGAGCCTGCTCTGTCACTGTGAATAAGCGCCACTGAGCTGGGGATTTCTGGGGAGCCGGACCTGTATTTCTAGCCCTGTATTGCTCAGCTAAAGAAGTCAGTCCTGAGAGGCCAGTGGGAATAGTGCCTGTTGGTTGGCATCTCAGCTGGTGCACTCTGTAAGCTTGGCCACATTCCTATTTCCTCATTTGTGCAGTGCAAATTGGTTCACATAACAAATACTTATCGAGTGCTTGCTGTATATGAAGCATTGTTTTTGTGAGTTGGGGATACAACAGAAAATAACAGAGACCAGGTCTCTTTCCTGGACCAATTGAGAAACAAGTTATTAGCATTTTAGAGAGCGGCGGGTTGGTGGGGAGGGAATGATGGCTTCAGATGAGGTGGCTATGGGATGCTTGCCTGAGAATGGGGCATTTGAACTGACACCTGAACAGTGAGGGACAGCATCTATATGAGGATCTTGGGGATGAATGATCCAGAAGGAGGGGTCCACAAGCTCAGACATGGGAGTTCCAGGAACTCAAGGAGGCCCGCTTGGTGGAAGCATCAAGGCCTTTGGGGAGGCCAGTGAGAGATGGGGCTGGGAGTTGAGCCAAAGCTGGATCCCAAGGGGCTGAGCAGGAATTTTTCCCAAGCCACATGGAAAGCCATGAAGCGATTTACTAGGGGAATGGTGTGATCTGGGGTGTTAACAGCACCCACCTCGCTGACACTGAGTACAATTAAATAGAACTATGGATAGCAAGTGTGCAGTGGGGATACTCAATATGTACTTGAGCAGAGAAACTTTGTTTCATGTTTTTGAGACAGAATGGTTATCTCCTATAATTTGACTTTAAAAGAAGAGGTACATTACAGACTGACTAATAGTACCCTCAAAATGTCCATGTCCTAAGCCCTAGGCTTCACAAATTGGAGCTAATGGCACAGAGGAGCTGATGGTGCAGAGAGAATTAAGGTTGTTAATCAACTGCCCAGAAAACAAGGAAATGATCCTAAATTACCCAGGAGACCATTGTGACCACAAGGGTCCTTAAAAGTGTGCTTGGTGGCACATGTCTATAGTCTCAGTGACTTAGGAGGCCAAGACAGGATGATCACAAGTTTGAGCCCAACCCAAGCAACTCACTGAGACCCTGTTTCAAAATGAAATTTTTAAAAAGGACTGGGGGTGTAGCTCCATGGTGGAATGCTTGCCTCACCTGTGCAAGGCTATCAGTTCGATTCCCGGTAGAGGCACAAGAGAGGGAGCAGCGGGGGAAACAACGTGATAGGCTGTGAAGGTGCATGAGGGGCCATATGTGATGGGGTGCAGGTGGCCACTAGCATCTGGAAAAGGCAAGGAAAAGGGTTCTCTCCAGAGCCTCCACGGGGATACTCAGCTCTGCTGATGTCTAGATTTTAGTCTAGTGAGACCCGTTTTGATTTCTGACCTCTAGGACTGTGAGATGATCAATGTGTGTTAGTTGAGTCCACAAAGTACGCGGTCATTTGCTGCGGCAGCAATAGGAAAGGAAAACAAGGTCTTGGCTCCAGGTCTTGGAAACTCAGCCTAGTCCCTTGCAGTGGGACCTGTGACCCAGGAGTATTAAAATCCACCGCCCATCAACTGGTGGCTGCAAGCTGCCCGGCTGGGTGAGATGGCATATTTGCTGGGGGAGGAGTGGCTATATGGGGCTTGCTGGTGGTGCCACAGCCTCTAGAGGTTCCAGGTTGTAAATGTGCCTGATGAGTTCTGCTACTTTTAACTGGCCTGGGAGGGCAGAGGAGAATGCAGAGCACATGGTGAGAGATGGTGCCTCCAGCCTCAGCATCTGGTTGGGTGGCCCAGGCCTAGGGACTGTGGGGCTGGGGTGGGGTGTGGCTGGTGGCCCGAGGCACCCATAGGCAGCACATGCTCGGTGACCACCTCTGCTTGCTCTAGAGCAGGTTCAGCTCTTGGGCTTTTGGTTGGTTTTCCTAAATTTCCTGTCACCCTGTCTGTGCAGGCAAACCCCTTCCAGGTGCACATTTTGGGGTTCAAAGTGACTGGTCAGGGCTGCATCCAAAGGGATCCATCCTACTCAAAGGCTTTCACTTTTCCTTTTAGGGAAGTTCATTCTCGCCCTTTGCTTCTCCTCCTCCCTTTGGATGCATTACTAGAAAAATCTCAGCAGCAGGGCTGGATGCCTGCGCCAGTCCTCACACTGCAACTGCCAGAATTCTCACTGCAAACCGAGCTCCATCCTCGCCTCTCCTGAACTGGAAACTGCTAGGAATGCCCAGTGCTGCCTTCTGTAACTGTGGCCAAATGGCAAAACAGAACAAAATGGGCATAGGACCTTATTTTTCAATGAAATACCACATGGCACCTTAGTATACACAATTGAAAGTTCAGAGACAGTAGAGAATCATCATTAAACAGCTGAACTCTGATAGCAGGCAGACCTCGGCTCAAGCCCAGCCTCTGCTACATATTTGTACAATCACAGGCAAATTGTCTAACCTCTGTGTGCCTCACTCTCCTGTCTGTAAAATGGGGAGGTGGTAGGAGGTAGTAGTGACAGTTGCTAGCACTTGGGGCTGTGGTTGGTACCAGATGTGATAGGTAACAGGAAGAAATGAGCAGAGGATCTAGCCTGGTAGAGCTCCCTAGTAAATGACGGCTGACACTGTAGGATATAAATCAATTTTCTGAGTTCTAATTTACAACACTTAACTATCCTATAGTCTTAATTATCACAATAAGTTGGCTGTTTGAATGAACAAAGACAGTTTGATAGGCTTTATTTTTTCGAAGTTTTAGAATTCAGGAAAAAAAAACAGGAAACAGATTTGCTTAGTGATTCTCTAATAGGTTCCTTTCTTTGCTCCAGGGGACCCCATTAGCTTAGCTTATCACATCTCTTTAGGTTCCTCCAGGCTGTGTTAGCTTTGGGGATTTTCCTTGACAGTCTTTAGAAGGAACAGTCAGTTGTTGTATCGGATTCTCTCTCTTGGAATTTATCTGATGACCTTCTCATGGTTCTACTGCCGTGAAACACACAAATTTGAAGTCAGTGGATTATGGTCAGCTTTCTGGAGTTTTCTCTTAGCCTCAGGGTCCATGAAATTGGAATCAGATATCTGTGGAGAGCTTAAGGCCTGGCTTGAAAAATCACTGATGGAGAAGGTCAAGTCCACATTCTCAGGCAAGGGCCTTCTCTACGGGTCAGCTTTCTGACCATCCCTATATGAGTCAGGGTTGGGACAGGTTGATTCCTGTCCTTGGAATGTCTTCCTTTGTCTGCTGGTTCATTTCTGGTCTCCAAGAAAAGACCTTAAAGGAGCAGGTAGACCTTTACTTCTTCCCTGATTTCCTTTCCACTTTCCCTGAGGTGACTGGCACTGTCTGCTGGGTTCCCTTGACACATCTCCCTGTGCCACTTGTCTCAGGTCTTCTGTCTGCCACACTTGTCTCAGGTCTCTGTCTGCCTCCTCCTCTATGCTATGAGAGCAGGACTGAATCCTCCTCCTCTATTCCTCAGGTCAGCACAGGCCTGCCACAAAATAGGTGCTCAACAGATGTGTAATGAATGACTGTGCCCTCAGAGAAAGGCACCGTTTCCGTGCCAGCTTGCACACAGCGTATGCTGTCTTTGTCTTGAGAACAAGGAGTGCCCCAGCAGGTGATGGAAGCCAGTGATTAAGTCTTGGATGGATCTGTTAAAGCCATTTCCCCCCTACCCCAAAGGGTGTGAGAATCTGACAAGAGTATGGCCAGGGCCACCAGGGGGCTCCAGGAGGCAACTCAACAGCCAGTTGGGGGTGGGAGGGGTGGAGGCTTTGGCTCCAGCAAGCTTCCTCCAGCAGCCTCTTCAGAGAAAGTGTGTCAAAAGAGAGGTCTGTTTTGCCATCGATGTGCCAGGCTCTGTAGCAAGGACAGGATGTACCAGCCTGTTCTGCAAACATGTGTGGGCCCCAAATGCCCTTTACCCCAGAGGTCTCTGCCTACAGAGAAAAGGACAAAAGATCTAGAGAGCCAAGAAATAATGTTTGTAGGAACAAATGATCCCATTATAGGTGTGAGCAGACCTTTACCTCCTCTCTCAGACCTGCTAATTTCCCTTTCCACTAATAGTTCTTCGTGGATGGGAGACTCTTAGTGGATATTTCTAAAGCCAAGATCACCACTGAGAACTTGGAGTCAGGATCTTGGGATTTTTTTTTTTTTCGAGTTCCGTTAAGAAGGGGGGAAAATATAGTTAATTTGCTATAATGGAGCTTGAATTAGAAATTTCTCTCTGGAGTCAAGAACATCTATTATTTTGTTTTTGTTGTTGATATTATTAATAGCAATAATAACAGTGGGCCTCATTTATTGGACATCTACTTCATGTCTGTGTGTGCCAAGCATTTGCCTTTGGGTCATACAAGGAGAATTAGACCAGCGTCAGCCCTGCCCATTCTCCGAAGATATCTCTTTTTCATAGAGAGGATACTGAGGCTTGAGAACATGAAGTGATTTCTCCAAGGCACAAATCAGATCCTTTAAGACTTGAATTCTTTCCAGTACCCAAACACATCCCAAAAGGATATGACAGAGTTGTGGGGCATAAAACATGCCCATGCCCAGGGGTAGGGAAGGAATTATCAGAGGAAGTAGGAGACAAGTAATCCCATCATTAACCATCATGATAACAAGAATGGTAATATCTTACCTTTCTGGGGGTCACAAGCTTCCTAGCATTCACATCGGTCAACTAACATAGAAGGATATTGGCTAGAATTTAACACTGTTGGTATTATAGTTTACTGTAAAAGCAAAGTGAAGATGGGGCCTCTAAATGTCCACATTTTAAGAGGTGGATTCATCCTTCTCAGGGTTTTGACCTATTTGTACCAGGTCTTGTCTATGCTCTCCCCTGTGTAAACCCTGAGGAACCACTGAGTCATAGATGCCCCCAGGCCAGCTCCAGGATGCCCTGAAGGCATCTTGCCACTGGTTTTCTGGATATTAACTGCCCATGGACAGTTTTCTTAAACAGGAGAAAGTTTATAGCCAGAGCACAAAGTTAGCTGTGCACAAAACAGTAACTTAAGGACGATGTTCAAAACCTTGGACTTTTGTCATATGGGATCACCTAGGTCCATCCGGAAGCCACTGTGGACTTCAGAACCAGTGTGCACCCTGCCCTTGGCCAACTTGGGGATCCAAGGGTCACATGGTGGCCAAGCCTGGCACACACTCTAGTCCACTTAGCCAAGCTGTGCCAGCCTGAAGCCATTAATTATTTTTCTTTGTCAAACCTTTGTCAGCAACTTCATCCCAAAAGCAGAGGTTTGTTTTCCCTCCAGTGGTGTTTGCGACCCTCGTAAATAAGAGAGAATTACACTCCAGTTTTTAAATTAAAACGAAAAAGCTCGAGATTCCAGTTAAGAGTTATTTACATTTTACAACAGCCCACACTCCCCTGGTCAAAGATTCACACACTCAGCTGCTGCGTCTCATGCACAGTCAGAGCAGGCTGGATGGTGCAAATGTGACATTTTTCTTTTTAGAGCCCCCAAATCCTTGTCTTTTGCTCTACCTTAATATTAAATAATGCTTCCAATTTTTTTGTCTTCTAGCCAGTGCTGGAGGAATTTAAAACTGTGAAACTGTTATTAAAATGCGCACATTAAAGAACTGTGAAATTAAATAAGAAACTGAATTAAAAAGCCTCTGAAGATGTTTTTATCATGTACTGTTGTTTATCTGTGTGTCATGCTCTGATTTGGCAGGGGAAGAAGGACATTCTTGTCTTGTGGCTGCGGAAAATGTCACCTTTTTTTTTAGTTATTAGTTTGTGCCCGGAAAGTGGAACTATATTCAGATGAGTCCTTACAAACACTTGATTGTATTTTCCTAAGAAGCAAAAGGGATTATGAGAAGTAATTTTTCAAAGGGACTTAGATCCTCACATCGTCATTTATCTTGTGAAGCCATCAGCAAGCCGGGGGGGGGGGGGGAGGATTTATTTTTTGAAGGGAGGACTTCCGTGGATTGTGGTCGTCCAGGACCAGTGTTAACAAACATCTAATTAGTGGGCCTAGTGGGAGTGGAAGAACCCTTGTGACATGAAGGCTGGGAAGAGAGGATGCCTTGTTTCCAAAGGAGAAATCACGCCACAGAGGCGAGGGCAGAGGGGAAGGCTGGACGCACAGCGTCCCCAGCAGGAACGCCTTGCTGTCCACCCCTTCTGCCTCCCTTCCCCAGCACCTTGATGAAGTGATGTGTTGAGGGTTGTAAGTACCACATCGAGGCCATGAGGACCTGGAGGGGCTGCCTCTTCCAGTCAGCTGCTGGCTGGAAGCTGAAAGTCATGAATACCCTCAAAAGACACTGTGTGGCTCTTGGGAGCAAAGATGGAATAGGAAACTTGAAACTCAGATTCCAGCCTGGCAGAGGGGGAAGCAAGTACAGTTTTGTGTGCCTTGTGCTAAGCCTTCTCATAGACCTGTTGTTGTTGTAAATCTTAGGAGAAAACCATATTTTAACAGCTCTGCATCTGAGGTACCAACCACCTTGACTATTGAGTGGAGTTGCCTTGTGCTCCCTGCCCCCACCCCCAGATTCGCTTTGCTAATCAGCAATGCTCCCTGATGTCATCAAAACTTAGATTTATTTGGAGGAGACAAAGAGAGCTTTTGCCCATGAGGAGCAACAGCCAGTGTTTACTCTCAAGGGGACTCGGCCTTTACATCATCTGAACCTAAGACGTTTTCTGAACCACAATATATATTGTCACAGATCTTAATTCAAGGCATAGATGTTAAAATAATTTCATTTTGAAATATGCTCATTGTAAAATTCAGTATTAACATCAGTCAATAATTCAAATTTAATTTGTTCTGATATCAAAGAGATATCTTTCTGCTTCCACCAGGCAAGAGAGAGACAGAGAGAGAGAATGAGACTGAGATTTAGCATTTTGCTGATAGCGGTACTTTTTAGGCCCAATTTTATTTTTAAGGAAGAAGCCTGTAATTGATTTGTTTGGTCTCTGAAACCCACAAAAATCATGCATCCCTGGATCTTTGTGACAAGGTACAGTGCCTTCTGTGCTTAGCTGCTGGCACTAATCTATGCTTGCCTTATTAGGGGCAGAAAGTTTGAAAATTTCAGAGAACTGTTTATGGTCTCTATTTGTTTCCCTTTTCAATATTGTAATGCCATGGTGAACTCGATGTTTTGGCAAAGAGGTCTTAAGTGGAATGATTAAGGGGGAATTTTCCCTCTTGGTGAAACCGATTCACCAGTCTGTGTGACTAGCTTTAGAAAAATTTTCATCTGTAGCATAATTGTGACCATTATGAACATAAATGGCTTTGTCACCCTCTAGCAGGCAGATGGAACATATGTTTCAAATTACTAATTTGAGTCAGCATTAAGCCTGGTCAAAGCAACTTTTAAGACAGCGGACGCCAGAAGGCTTCTTCATGCTCCAAGTCCACCTCAAGAGACAGCCACTCTGATGGAAATACTGTGTGACATAAATCTTGCTAGAAGTGGGGGGACCATTTACAGGAAATATGTTGAAGAGGAGGATGAGTCAGGAGACTTCAGAATGAACCCCCTTTCTACAGAACTGCAATAATAAATACATAAAGGTTTCGCAGCCTGCATGACTTTCTGTGCAGCTGGAACCTTTGTCTGACTCTACCACATCCACTCTGATGTGGGATTCTTACCATCTCAGGAATGAAGAGGAAAAGACAGCAGAGGAGACAGAGAAGGGAAGGGATCACAGAGAAAGAGCAGTGATTTGAAAAGGAAGGGGAAAGGCTGGCATGGTGGTCCATGACTGAGGTAGGGGGATCCCTTGAGCCCAGGAATTCGAGGCTAGCCAGAGCAACATAGCTAGGCCTCATCTCCAAAAAACAAGTGAGAAGAAGCGAGGAGAAAGAGGGTGGAAAGTTGGAGGGAAGAGGGCAGAGGGAGGGGAGGGTAGAAGATGGACTATCAGAAAGTGGGTAGCTAAGTCTAAGCTTACACAAATTTTGCATGGCAATTATCCTTCCTGGTACATCTGTCACGTGAGTCTCTGTTTAGCACACTACCAAGTCAAAACAAAATTGTGTATCTTTTAAACGCCACTGAGTCATTTGTGAACTCACAGACAAGGGGTTTATGGGATTTTATTTTGAAACAACTTATAATGGAGAATTGTATTAAGCCAAGGGCTGCTTCAAATGACAAGCACAATACCAAGATCTGTCACTTTCAGGAAATTATGTATCAGTGCAAGAGATTGATCAGGAAGACTTATGCATGTTCCGGAAACATTCTGATCCAGCCATTCCACATTTAGGAATTTATTCTTAGGAATTAATTAATTTCTTAGCACCAGGAGTTAAACCCTGGTTAGGTAACAGTGTTGTTCATGCTTGTGAAAACTTGAAATAAACTGCGTCTAATAAGAAGAGACTGGTTACTTTAATTATGGTATCTCATGATAAAATACTATCATATCCCACATTGAATGTAATCATTATGTACTACAAATAGGTAGAGAAAAAAATGGAAATTAAAAAACTGTAATATTTAAAATGCAGCCTTATATTATTGATGTACAATGATTTTTTTCTGATCCTCAAACTTTTTTCAAAGGGTATTTATATGTGTCTACGTATAAAAATAGGTTTATATTTATAAGAACGAAGTCTGGAAATGCATAAAGTACCAACAGTGATTAAATCAGGAAGGTAGAATTTGTAGTAACTTTAATTTCTCTGCATGTATTCTTCTAATTTACTTTTTACCATAAATATGTATTTCCTGCCTAATATAAAAAACAATGGGAAGGAGATAATTTTTACTGTGAGAAGGAATTTATTTAAGCCCCTTTTCCATAGAAAAGCACTAAAATTAAGTTTGGGTTGACAGAGGGGAAAAAAGTTTCCCAAATATCAAAATCCTGTTTCTGGGCCCTTCCTTCCTTCCTTCCTTCCTTCCTTCCTTCCTTCCTTCCTTCCTTCCTTCCTTCCTTCCTTCCTTCCTTTCTATTTATTTATTGTCCCAGGGCTTGGGTGCCAAGCTGGAGCGGATAGATGTCCTCCTAGGGAGTCTTCCCTGGAGGGGGGCTGGGGTGCCTCTGGCCAGGCACCAACTCCTGCCAGGCCCGGTTCCTCTGGGCTGTACTTTCACCACCGTTCTGAAAGGAAGTCACCATAGCCATCTGAGGCCAGCTGGGGTATTGGAGTAGGGTGGGAAGGAGAAAGTTATTTATCTGAAAGAAAAATCAGATTTTAAGTCCCTGGAAAGTTCCTGTTGATAGCCCATTCTGGGCCAGGAATCAGAACCAGAGCAGAACTTTGCCCCTGCTCCACAGAAATCCCCATGGGCCCAGGGACCAGTGAGAGTCTGGGGTGGGTGTGGTAATTGGAACTCAGGCCGCCTTTGTACTTTGAGACACACTCCAGTGTCTGGCTGGGTGGCGCGGGTTTAGGCGGGACCAGGGTACCCAGGCGAGCCATGCCCACAAGCCTCTGTGTTCTCCTTTCAGGGTTTGCTGTTCCATCTGTTTGGGAGCCCAGGTGACCTCTGGAAGCAGCTCCCAGCTTTCAGCTTGGGTTCTTTTTGTTGGAACCAGCTGGTCCTATCCGTGGGGCAGGATGGGTGTGGGAGGAGGACAAAGACAGTTGGGATTCTTTAGCTGGTGGGTTGTTGGCCTGGAGCAGAGCCAAGCTCCCAGCCATCCCTCCACAGCCTCCCCTCCCACCCTGGTTCATGGTTAGGATATGCAATCCAGTTCTGACTTGATCTGGGGACACTGTGATGGTTGCTTGCTTCTCTGTCAGGTAACTGCACATCACTGAGACTGGATTTCATATTCTGCCTTTATTCATGCACTGGCTTTATAACCCAGAATGATCCTGGAACCTCTATGAGCTTCTGTTTCTTAATTTGTAAAAATTTAGCTTTATTGAGCATAGAGATGGATTGGAGACTCAATGCTATTCCATGGGGGAAGTGCTTCCAGCGGTACCTTGCACACTATAATGGTAATAATCATTATTCCCATGATAACTAACATCCATTAAACAATACTTGGTGCTGAGCACTCTTATAAACACTTGGGTTTAGTAACTTACATAATTCTCACAGGAGCTCATGAGAAAACTAATTCTAACTATGGATGAGGAAATTGAACCATGAAGAGACGACTATTTACCAACTTACTCAAGTTGTTGAATTTGTAAAATAATCAGGCAATTTTTTTAATGTCTTTCAATACAAATAACTTACCATCATCACAGTATTTAAATGTACAGTTCAGTAAGTTTAGGTGTTGTGCAACCAACCTCCAGAATTCTACTCATCTTGCAAGCACGGGGTTAAATAACCGTTCTCTATTCTTCTTTCACCCCAGGCAAGTCCACTTTCTGCCTATGAGTGAGTACTCAGGTTCCTCATAGAAGTGGACTAAGTAAAATATTACTTAGCAAAATGCCTTCAAGGTGCATCCATGTTGTGGCATGTATCCAAATTTCCTTTTTAAAAAAAACCCGAATAATATTCCATTGTGTTTATTTAGCATATTTTGTTTATTCTTTTACCTGTGAGTAGACACATGGGTTATTTCCACCTTTTGATTATTGTTAATAATGCTGCTTGAGAACAAGGGTGTGTCCATACCCATTGAGCCGCTGCTTTCTGTTCCTTTGAGTGTGTACCCAGAGACAGAATTGCTAACATAATTAAAACTATTTTTCATATTTTGAAAAATTAGCCTATTGTTTTCCATAGTGGCTACACCTTTTGACATCCCCACAATCGGTCACAAGGATTCCAACTTTTCCACATTCTCACCAGTGATTATTTTTCCCTTTTTTTGATAGTAGCCATCGTACTGGGTGTGAGGTGGTATCTCCTTGTGGTTTTGATTTTCATTTGTAGTTCCCTAAGGATTACAGATGAACATCTTTTCACGTGCCTATTGGCCATTTGTATTTCTTTTTTGGAAAAATAATCTATTCAGATGCTTTGCCCTTTTAAAGCTTGGGTTGCTTTATTATGGTTGAGTTGTAGAACTCTATATATCCTGGCGCTAACCCCTTCTCTATGATGGGTGAATCTTCTCCTGTTTTATGTGTTGCCTTTTTGCTGTTGATTGTGTTCCTTGATGTACAGAAGTTGTTAATTTCAGTGGTGTTCAATTTATCATTTTACTTTTGTTATCTAACTTTTGGTGATAAATCTGACTGCTGAGTTTTTGAGGTGACTTCTAGTTGGGGAAAGATGAGGGAAGAAGCAAATTTTACCCATTTTGCTTGGAAAAATAAAAAATGAAGTCCGAAACCACTGATGAGCAGTTTGGAAAGACTTCATAAAAAAAGATAAGAAAGTATAACTAAGGGAAGGCAATTTGGGATTGGATCGCAGCCCACAGTGGAGAGAAATAAGCCTGAGGAGACTGTGAGGCGGACAAAGAAAAGACCTCAAGGGCTGTGAACCAGAAAGTCCAGATAATAATAAATGAGAAGGTGGGGAGAGTGGGTCCTCAATGATCCTGGGGAAGAGGGCATTAGGGGAGAAATTATTGGGTCGAAATTTGAACAGAGAAATAGACAAATTCTCCTCGCTGAGGAAAGGGGAGTCCACTAACAGAGATAAAGCGCACTCTGCAGTATGGAGGAGGAAAGGCCCCACAGGCAGGAGGCCAAGGCTGCTAATTAAGAGGGAGGCTTTGCAGAGCCAAGGAAATGACTGCAGAGCTGAATTCTTAGTCCCTTTCATGGTTCCCCATAAGGGGCTCTAGAACAATGAACCTGGCACCGCAAGAGCAGGCAAAGGCATGGAGGAGAAGGGGTTTGAGAAGAAGAAATATCTGAAGCCCCTGCATGGCCTTTGGTTTCTCTTATTTATTTTGAAAATGAAGACAAAGTACAGCTTGGTGGGAAAATCCCTGACCGCAGTTGCTGCTAGATACCGCCGAGGGTCTGAGGCGGCAGCAGCATGGCCTGAGGACCATTAGGCCAGCCCCGAGGCCGGTCAGCGGGATACAGCACTGTCCAGGAGGTCGGGGGCTGGCGCGGCCTGGCTCTGGTGAGATCCCTCTGCTTCTGTGGTCCTTCTGTTCATCACCCAGCAACAGACTCCACGCTGGGTTTCAAAGGAGTCTTGTTCAGATTCTCTCAGGAAATGGGTGGACTCTGAGAACAACTCTGAGAAGGCATCCTCAAGCCACGGGCTGAGGAGCCACCATATGCACTGCACTGAGCTACATCCCTAGGCAGTTTTGTTTTATTTTGTTTTGATTTAGACAAGATTTTGCCAAGTCACTAAGTTCCCCAGGTTGAGCTGAGACTTGGGATCCTCCTGCCTCAGTCTACCACCATGTCCAGTTGAAGCAAGGATTTTGTATTTTTAATTCTTAAAAATCCTACCAACCTTACTCACTGAACATAGAGCATACATTTCTTTGGAGAGAGGAATGGAGATATTACCATGAATTTAAATGATATCCATAAAATGAAGCAATTTTTTGTGGGGGAAAACTGACTAAGGATCTTTCTTTCCCAGGATCATGTGGCTGTGTAGTGCCTAGGGGAAGGGAAAAGCCAGGTTTAGCTTACCCAAGGCAAAGGAGAGTGAAGAGGTAAGGAGAATGTGGACCCTCGTGGACCCTGGGGAGTCACCCTGAGCCAGCTGAGGGAGTTGGGGAGGAAGCAGGTTCCTCTTGAGGAATCTTCCTTGTGAAGACTTCAGTTACTAACGTCTTGCTTTCTGCACTGGGTAGAGTCCAGAGAGAGGTGGTCTTGCCCAGCCACCATTTAATGGGCACAGAATCTGAGACTGAGAGGGGGACAGCACTTAATCAAAGTCACACCTGTCCTAGGCCTCTTATGACAAGGGTCAAACTGAATTCTTATGTTGTCTCTAGGTAATACAGCAATACCTAGGTACATGCTGGCAGAAACACACCTAAGAGTCATGTTTACCACTATTCAGAGTCAATCTCTGCCTGCCTGCCTGTCTGTCTGTCTGTCTGTCTGTCTGTCTCTCTCTCTCTCTCTCTCTCTCTCACTCTCTCTCTCTCTCTCTTTTGTACCAGGAATCGAACTTAGGACCTTTCTCTTGCCAGGCAGGCACTGTGCCTCTGAGCTATATCCCCAACCCAGAATGTCTCTCTTTATTAGGGAGAAAGTTATATTGTGCGGGGCAAATAGTCAGTTGCGTTACTATAGCATTCAGTTGCATGCACTATTCAGATGTTGCAAGTACATATGTACCTAATGTGCAAAATGCATTTCTAATAAAGAAAAACTTAAAGAAAACAGGAATTCATGAATCTATGCAAAAATGAGCACTTTCATCCTAAGGATGAAAGAGTAAGCTCTTAAAAACCATTGATAAGCATTTATGATACAAATCAGTCAATCTCCTTTTGGAGACACTGGTTCCAGCAGTGGATTTGTGCTACTTCGAAAAATACCACATCATATTATTGTATTTAATTCGAGTGGGAACTTCATGAATGAGAAATCTCCTAAGTGCACCAAGCCAGAGCAAAAAAGCTAAGGTTGCTCTTCACCCTTTGTTCTACTGGGAGATGTAGACAGTGCACTCGAATTATTAGATGTAAAGAAAGGCTCTAGAGCTAGAGAGAGATGAAGTTAATGAGTTTTGAGCTACTTATTACTGGAGCAAATACATGGAAGGTAATAACACCTAAAGGTACCAGGGATGTTTCCACCCAGCAATAGGGTACAAAGAGCTCCTTGCCGTAAGGGTGACCTGTAGGCTCAGATTCAGAACCCGAGACCTGCTTTCATGGTTGAGGAGAAGGATGCTAGTAGAGAACGTTTGTTTACTCCTTGCTACGTGCTCAAGGCAAAGGACCTGTGTTTAATCCCGTGTAGCACAAAATGAACGCATAGCCTTTTGGCACCACCATAAAATCCAAAAATTTTAAGTTGGGGACCATCTGTCTTTGATTCATACTTCTTTAATTGTTAGTGAAACTAAACTCCTTCCCATGTATGCTTAGCGGGTTCATTTCCCAGTGTTCATAATGCATATGAAGTGCTGTCCCACAGTGCTAGTGTCCGTTTTCCTCTTTAGCCATTTGTCACATGGAGTCATAGTACTGGTGACAGTATACATTTATGCTACAACATCAGATTTTATTGCTGTTTTGGGTTGTGAATATCCATGATATCATAATTTTAAATGTTCTTTGCCCTCTTTGTATTTATCATGTTACTTTTTATTAAGGAGACTTTAAATACATCTTTAAAATATTTGAATCCACCTACCTCAGCCTTATAGTACTATTTGTTTTTTAATAGTCATAAATTCATCTCTATACAGGTGGGATAAATATGCTATCCTTTCTTCTTATTGCTTTCTATGTGTAATTAGTTTGTTGACCACTTTGGAAAGTATTAGCATATTTGGTGAGTTATGGATGTAATAAGCTTTTCTTCATATTGATATCAGGTTGGTCCACCAGCATTTATTAAATGGTAATTCCTTCATTCATTATTGTGATTCTTCTGTTGTATTTGCTATATCCTAAGGACTTGTAAGTGCTTAAATTTATCTCTGCAATCACTATCTTATTAGCATCTTTATCCTGGCTTTGATCCAGCAAAATTCAGTTTTGATGAAGATCACTTTATAATATGTCTTAGAATTTGATTATTATGTCCTCATCCAATCTTCTTTGGTATTATTGTGTATTTATTTTTTGTTATTAATTTTGCTAGCATATTCTAGCAGGAATGTAATTATTAATTATGTTAATCTATTTTTTAGTTTATACACTAATGTTCCTGACATTACCATGAATTTTCTGAATAAGGGGCAATGGTTATAACTTTGTTTATTTAGGTATTCTTTTATTCTTCTCATTATAGTTTATATTTTATTAGATATCTTATTGCCTTGATATAAATTATCCATCTTTTTTCAGATTTGGGAATAGGACTATTTATTGCCTTTTCTAATTTGTTATCATGGGTATGCATTTAGTTGGTTTTGTATTTTCTGTTGATTCAATTGTGTTATCTGCAAAAAAGTGATATTTCTGTATCTGTTTCCTTTATTTATTCTCTATTTTTTCATTTATCCTGCAGTATTTTCTATTACCTGCAACAAACAAAAGTGCTGAGAGAGGCATCTTACGTTTCTGTCTGTGTTTTCAAAGTGAAACTATTAAGATTATGGTGTCCACTATGGTAGTTAATACCCACTCGTGATAATTTGAATAAAATTAAAAATTCAGCTCTGCAGTTATATTAGCCAATGTTAATATAACTGAGTGCTCGATGGTCCCATGACACTAGTCACTACTGACTAGTACTGTGACTTGTCCAGCAGTATTGGACAATGCAGAAATAAAAATTTCCATTACTGCAGAAAGTCCTAATGGACAGCTCTGCTCTAGGATTTCTTATGAAATATCTGCTGTGGCTTTAATGTGTCCCCCAAATGTGTTGGAAATGCTAAACTAAAACTCTTAAGGCTGAGACATCTCTGAATTCAAAGGGTTTCTTGAACTGTTAGAGATGCTAGCCAAAGAAAGGAACCAGGTCCTGGGACAAGTTCCCACAACTACGCAGCAGGGCTGCACAGCATTCAGCAATATGTCTGCTATACCCCGGGTGGAGCTTATTCTTAGGAAAATTTGGAGGAGAGAAGAATAGGTTGCTACACTGACCCTACTACACTGGCTGCAGATTCAAGGCAAGATAATGCAAAGCAGGGAAAGGAGGGTGGTTCATAAAAAGAAGTTCTTGTTGCTTTTGAACCCGTTGGGTTTCCAGTCCAGAAAGTTTATGGGTAAAGAGGGCAGCCACGGAGGGATTTAAATCAAGGTCTCAGCGTACATTCAGGAAGGTGCAGCAGTCTTTGCTGGTTTGGTCCAAGGTTGACTTCCCTCATCTTTCCTTCCCTCATCCACAGAAAAGCCTTCAATGAATGTTGGCACCTTTATTTATCCCAGACTTTCCAGCCTCCAGAATGCTGAGAAACAAATTTCCTTTTTTAAAAAAATAAACTACACAGTCTGTGGTATTCTTTTATAGCAACAGAAAGTGGACTAAGACACACATTGAGAATTATATTAAAGTTTGCATTTAAATCTATAATCTTATGGAATAAATATTCTCTTTTAATTTTGAAGAGTTTTTATAAAGAATACTGAATTCAAAAATTGAATCAATGGCCTTCTCAGCATTCACTCAAACAGTTCTTATACTTAAAAATATTTTTTCTGTCTTAGTTGTACAATCCTGATAATTTCCCTATAGAATGCTAGCTCATATTTGTCTTTGAAACATTTCCCTTTTCTTTATGTAGGATATATGACTTAGTAAGTTTTAGTTTTGAATAAGGTAGGTCTATTACTTGTGCTTTTTCTCTCTCTCAGTGTTATCCTCATTAGATGTTTTGGATCAAGTTCTTAGATACTTCCTACTATGTGTTATGTGATATATAGTCTTGGAATTATCTTTTCAGCTGTTACTTGAAAATTTGGAAATGTTTTGGGAATCCATTAGGGCTTCTTTTAGAAGTATTTTGCGGGGATAGAACTTTCTATAACAGTTCCTTTAACATGAAACTACTCATTCAACAATTTTATTTACCTTACTTAATTCAGTAAACAGTGTTGAATGTAAACACCAATAAAACATAAGGCAAAGTATTGGATGACACGAGGCACCCACCCAATCGTGTCCCGTCAGAGAGAGAGAGCTGTCGTATCCCCTCTCCCTTGAAGTCTTCCATGTTCCCCTCCTCCTTCAATATTCCCTCTGTTCTCCCCAGCACAAATGTCATTAGCTTAGCTTCCTCACTGCCGGAACCTTCCCTGCAGACACCTTGATCTTGTTACCCCTTCTCAACACCTCACAGGCAGTGCCTTTTCCTCTTTGCCTCCAGCTCATTCCCAGTACCCACCCAGGGTGCCTGTGTTTATGATTCTCCCCAAGAGATGTCTCTTTGTTTCCATCGTAATGTTTTCCTTAAGCGCACCATTCATTTTGGCAAGTGGTTACTATAGCCTGGCTATATAACTTCCTATGTTATTATGTTCATCTCAGGTGTCTGCTATCCCTGTAGGAATGGGGCAGAGACAGAGTTCTGGTCTTCTATTTCTTTTATTTAGCTAGCACCACCTACTGTATAGTGCTAGTGTGTGGCAGATATTAAGAAATACTTGTTGAATAAGTGTATCGATGAATTAATATACTTCACATCATCACTAGGTAAAAACCTATAGGATCTGTAGCCAAGGGTAAGTTTGATTAACTTGTGTAAACTGGTGTGACCTTTTTGGATGAAAATGCATAAAGGTTCCCACACAGCCCACTGCGGGAGAGCTGGCCAGCTCAGTCATCCTTCCCCATTATTCAACAGTTAATTATTAATTACCTCCCACGTGGGAGGTGTGGGGATACACAACCAGCATGTTCCCTGGCTTCCTGGTGTTCAGTCTGGTGGAAGAGACCGGGTTTAAACAAGCAAACCAACAAATAAACATGTAATTCATAGTGCCAAATGCTTAAAAGGAAAGAGAATGACACAGACAGTTAAGGTTATTGGAAATGACATGTCTGAGGACTGAGGAATTCACTTAGCATATAATGCCCTGACTGTCTTTTCCGTTTATAATGTTTTCTATTTATGTACCATCTCAGTTTAGATAGTAAGTTGCAGGAGATTTCCCCAAAGCTTTTAAAGATGCTCATGTGGACCAGGCACTCAGAACTGCATTCATTCACTTAGTCCATCGGTCACCTCGCAGTCATGGTCTGACCTTAGTCCCAGACACATGAAGGACCCAATGGCCTGCTGTGTTTGGTTATCTGTCCTCTCTGACTCGCCTTCATCCTTTATTCCTTCCTCCTTTCCCTATGGGGAACTCCGTGAGGGAAAGGAAACTGCAGTGGCCTGAACATGGTCTAAAACATGAAATCGCTTTCCTAAGACGTGCTGTAATCCAGAAATGCCTAATACACAGGGCTAAAGACTCCACCTCTGCCCAACTTCTCTGCCCACTGATGCCATCGCTCTGGACACTCCCCACCCCTCCTGGAGGGCGCTGGGTACCATTTCTGGACTCCTCTGCGGGAGAGACTTCTCCCAGGACAAGAGAGTGGACATGAGGCTGGAACTGGCCCTTGAGCTCTGCTGCCTTCTCCACCCGTGTCCCGGTACAGTGGACACAGAGGCACTTCCTAGAGACCCTTGACAGAACCCAGTGGCAATTTCCTTCTGGCCACTGCCCTTCACTTTTCTCCAGAGAATAACAGTTAGTAGCTGGGTAGCTCTATGTGAAATGTTGACCTAAACGCTTACAACTCTTGTCTGCCACCACATGCTGCCTTCTCACTTGATTGTGCTCTACTGATGTCCCACAAGACACAAATTTCCAGACCACTGATATTTTTTTTAAATGCTTTAAAGTGCAGAAACCTGCTTTTCCAAAATGGGTGTGTTGTGGTAGAAAACATGTTTAAAGCAACTTAAGCCCATTCTTGCCTTCACTTATGGAAAACTATGTACAACTTAACCTTCGCCCCGTCCTGGCTGCTGCTAACCATTGGTTTGTGCTAAAGTAACCAAGTATTCATGTCAGGGGCTTTATTTTTCTCTCTTAGGAAAGGATTTGAACAGAGTCATGAAGACACATCACACTTCAACAGCCAGGAAGGGAGAGGGAAGAAGCAAAAGGGGAGGCCAGGCAGGGCAGTAGATCTCACAGCAGATTTAATGGCAATAAATTGTTGACCGATTTCATTATCTCATGCTATCAGAGTATCTGTTTTGGTGTGGTTAGCTAATACAGCAAGGAGTGATAAATAATGTTCCAGACAAATGACAGATTTTTTACAACAATAATTATATCTCCTTTCTTCAGTATTTCTTTATGTTAATTAAAATGAAAAAGCTTGTCTTATTAGTATGGTTTTCACTTGATTTCTGATCCCATTTTTATTCCCTTGTTCTTGCCGTGCTTTAGCTTATCATTTTGTTTCTTTTGTAAGTTCTGTAAGATGCGGTTTCAGAGCTGTTTATTTCAGGCTAAATAAATCACATAGATTCGGTCTCAGATCTAGTTCCCTTTCTCTTTCTCCCTGTCCCAAGACCACCTCAGAATATCAGTTTCTGTCCAGTGTCACAGCACCCCATGGCCCAAGCCGTGACCTCTCAGCTGGGGTGTGGAAAGAGCTTCACAGCTGGTCTTCTTGGTCCTGTGACTGCCCAGCCCCTCACCAGGGCTGGAAGATCTTGTACTAAGGGCAGGCAGCAGTCAGAGTTTGGGCTCCCAAGGCTCAAGATAACCTGGGTATCTTCTGGCCACTTTGTGAACATACTATGTGGCCCTAGGCCAGTTGCTTGGGTTATCTCTGGGCCTTGGTTTCCTCAACTGGGAAATAAACATGTTAGTAATGCCCATGTCATGCGGATGCTCTCAGCATTAAATGAGGTAATACATGTTTATTGCTTGGAGTGCTGCTAAGCACATAAACTGACTTAGTAAAATCTTTGAAAATACTATGTCCAATTTCTTAAAATCCATTTAAAACCCAAATGTCCAGTGCTGGACTAGAGAGGACCAGAGGATTAGGAGCTGCTTCAGTCTACTCAACTCTCCCTTACACAGCATGCTGCAGTCACACACTAGCCTTTGGTTGTTACTCAAAGCTGCTAAGCAGTTTCCTACCTCAGGGCTTTTGCACATGCTGTTTCTGCTAACTGATTTCTTCACTTGACTCTGCCTGGTGATCCCCACTCAGTTGTTGCTCACAAATGTTTAATAACCAGCTGTCCAAGAAAAAGTACGTGTGGGTATGTACATTTGCTATAATTTTACTAATATGTCGGATGTGACGCACACAACTCACAAATGATAAACTGTGCAATACCCTTACTGTCAGTTCTGCGTAGCCAGCAGATTCTCACAAAATGCTGTTGTTGATTTCTTTTTTTTTGTTGTTGAGCTCCTGTAGCTGTCGCTAACCTGGGACTGCAGTCTGGCTATGATTTGACAGTGAAATTTCATCCCTATGCACTGAGTCGTTCCCAATAAATGTATTGTCACTGAATCTGATATGTGATCCTCCAAACTATTTTTCACTTTTCTGCATATGATATTCATTAAACTGAAACCCCTTTCAGTTTTACCACTGAATGGATTAGAACTTGTTTCATGAAAGGCTTGGGTACCTTCCACACCATAGCTTATATCAGTTTTCATAGAATGAAAGGTTCCTTTCTTTTTATGATGTTATTAATGATGCAGTGACCTGCCAGGTGGGGTAGCTTATACCTATAATCCCAGCACTCAGGAGACTGAGGCAAGAGGATCACCAGGAGCCTGAGGCCAGCCTGGGTTGTATGGGGGAGACCTTGACTCACTTTTAAATTTAGCCTGCCTTACCATTTTGTCACCAATTTTGTGACAGATGTAAAATTAGGTTAAGAGACACAGTAACACACACCATTATGTGGTACCTCCGCTAAATAGACAGCAATAACATAATCCCAAGGACATAGATGACAGGCCAGGGATTTAGCTCAGTGGCATAAGCACCTGCCTGGCAAGTGCAAGGTCATGAGTTCCATCCCCGGTACTGCAAAAAAAAAAAAAAAAAGAACATAGATGACAGTCACAAAGTAGTATGTGATGAATTTTGAGTATCTTTCTGTTTAAGTATACAATAGTTTCCCCTTATCAGCAGTTTCACCTTTCACAGTTTCAGGTATTATACTTAAAACCACACATGAACTGGAAATACTAAGTGGAAATTTTCAGAAATAATTCATGTTCTATGTTGCACAGTGGACTAAATAGCAATAGCAGAGGGCAATTCTACTCCTTGCTGCCCTTTATCCAGTGTGTCCATGCTGTATGTACTACCCACCTATTAGGTATTTATTGGTTTTCAGAGCAACTGTCACAGTATTAATGCTTTGTATGTAGGGCCCAGTGCTATCTGTGGTTTTAGGCATCCATAAGAGGTCTTGGGATATAAACACACCCCTCCTTGTGAATAAGGTGGGGTGGGGACACTACTATAAGTTATTTATTTGCAAGTTAGTATTTCACAAGTTATAATGGCTGTAATTAAAACCTGGATTAGTTCATTCCAGAATGTGTATCATTTGATAGTTGGTAGGAGCCAGCTCCTCAGCGTACCGTTCCCTCCTACTGATGGGGCTAAAAGTCTTCTCTTGGGTTGGTGAGCTCTGCACATTTCCTCACCTTGGTCCTTTCTGAAGTGCAGTCTTGGTTGCTCATGCACAGAGAGGCTCCCCACTTTCCTGACTCTGTTATAGAGCATGCCAGTGGCAGGGAGTGATATGGATCCTACCTCAGCCTCCTTACTTACCCTAATATGAATATATTTAATGTATTTCCTAATAACCTGACATTTCATATTTATTTCCCTTATATCGTTAGGGGAAAAGAACGAAGGATTATGCACAGCTCTAACCGAAGGCAGTCCTGTGCAGATCATTTGGACTGCTGTCAAATGAGTTACCCTAAAGAGTTCTTCAAACATTCCCTCCTCATCTCACCCCAAAAGAAACACAAACCTGTTCTACAGGTTGGAGAACTTTGTAACCCTTGTTTCCCTCAACCACGCTTCAAGAACAAAGACCTGCGATTCCCAATCAGAAATGCACAGACTTTTATCAGCAACCCAAATGTTTATTGAGAGAGTTGACTGAAAGAAGCTTCCTCTTGGCTCAGCCCTCAGCCTTATTTTCCTTTCTTAAGCAATATCCCTTTTGCAGATGTTGAAAACCTGTCAGCTTCTGCTCCAGGGCTCACTCACAGCAGTTTATTTTTTGCACTGGTTGGTAAATAGCTGATCCCCCTCCAAATCCCCTACCCTGTGCAGAAGACTTTGCCTCTCCCGGGCCCAGTGCTTCCTGCAACACACACACACACACACACACAAGCCAGGATGGGCACCTCCAGGCTCTGCTCTGGCATCTCACTGGCCAGTGCCCAGCCATCACCCATTAATAAATATTCTGGTGGTCATTCCTGCCCACATCCTAGTAGTCACGGGCTTGAGCTACTTATCACCATGTGCATTCAACTCCCACTTCCAGATCAAGCGAGAAACCTCAAGGCCACTGATGGCCATGGGGCCCATCTCATTTTTAAGAGAGAGGGACTTGGAAGCTTAGAGTCAGACAAAGGGCTCCAGAATCCAAGGTCTTTCTCTGATGTAGCTGCCCCTCATTTCCCGTCTTCCAGCCCTGACCGAGTAGTTTCACTCATGCAGCCCCACTTCCAGTCCCATTAAACATCCCCAGCAGCCCCAGGCCAGGGCTTTCCCACCTGCTCACCCTCCAGACAACCGCTCTGCCCAGCCAGGCCTTGTGTCCGGTCCCGAGGCCCCTGAGACTGATCGCACCACTGGCCCCGCGTCATTCCTGTTGGCTTCACTGACTCTTGTTACTCCCTTTGCTGTGATCGGCGCTCAACCCCTGTGCCTTGCTTGCCCTTTGGGACTTTTTCTCATCTTCTCCTGTGCATTCCAACTCCAGCCTCTAACCAAGCACTCAGAGCCAGCAGTTGGAAATTCCCAATTTCAACGACAACCTAGAGGTAGGGATACTGGTTTATAATGGAGTTACCTGTCCATTTGACCAAAATCACAAGAGAGATGGGACCCCTTTCTCCAAAAGGGACAGCTCTGCAACTGTGTACTTGGTGATCAATATCCAGTAATACAAGCAATTAATAAAATCATGTTCAAGTACCATGAAAATGTCCCTACTTTGCTTTGGGGTGTGAAGTTACTACTACAATTGAATAATGATTAACTCATACTTTCCTTTCTTATTTTCTTCCTTGCCTGTCTCTTTTAAAATACTGCTCACAGATGTCTAAAGATTTATATTAAAAGCGAATTCTAATAAAAGGCCTATTAAGTTATTTAGCCAGCTTCATTAACCCTTTTTAAAAACAATGTTCATGTTTAGGCCAGGTCGTCATTTCATAAGATGGAATGTGTAGGGCTGGGGATTTAGCTGAGTGGCTTAAGTGCTTGCCTGGCAAGCATGAGGTCATGAGTTCAATCCCCGGTAACCCCCCCCCCCCCCGCCAAAAAAAAGATGGAATGTGTGGGGAAATGAGGAGTCTAAATAGATATAGATATGAGTGTCATTCGTCTAATTGAGGATGAGTGCTGAATTCAGGGAGCCATAATAGAATCGAGTGCATCTTGCTTTGAAAGAGATTATGGTCATGGGATATGAAGCCTGGCCTCCCAAGCGCTCTCCATCACTCTGTGGCCTGTCCTGTACATCCAGAAGAGGTGGATGCGGGAGTGAGGGTGTTGGAGTTTGTCTGGCAAATCAACAGAACAGAAAAGAAAACCCCCCGGGCCTGTGGGATTACAAGTAGTTGACAAAGGAAGAACTGCATTCTATTCTTTGTATACTACAGCAACTGATCCTTGTTGCATTAATAGTGTGTGTGTGTGTGTGTGTGTGTGTGTGTGGTATTGAGGAATTGAACCCTGAGCCTTTGCACAAACTACAGACCTAGCCCTTGTTTAATTTTTTAAGACAAGGTCTTGAAAAGTTGCCAAGTTGACCAGGTTGGATTTGAACTTCCAATCTGCCTGCCTCAGCCTCCCAAACTGCTGCTATTACAGGTGTGCTCTGCCACCTTCCTTTAGGATTTTGTGTCATCCTCTTTTGTCTTTACCATCAAGATCTTCTGGAATATCTTTAAAAGAGGAGAACTAGTGGTAGTCCTAAGACAGGGGATGGAGCCTTCACGAAGCGATGGTAGCCGTCTTATTTGAGCTTGCTTTCTCCTATGACCTGGGAAAATGCTCGCCCAGACCCTGGCTGCTTAGGTCTGTGCTGTGCCTCCATGGAAATGAGGCTTCTGTGGCAGCTATGATACTGGAAATCGCACCCTTGATGGAATGTTGCAAGACATGTCTAAAAATTAAGACATTAATTTGAGCTGTTTTTGATGGTTTCAGTACCCTTACAGTGAGCTGGGGGTGGGGGTGGGACTAAAGTTCTTAATGACCAACTTGAAGAATAAAACACTTGAACTTCTAGGTCAAATGCTGAATTCCTTGTGCAGGTGGGAAGGCTGCTGCACTTCAGAGGAAGGCCAAGTTCCATTTTTGGGAACGACCTTCCCCATCTGAAACTTTCCCGGAATCTCTTATCATTAGCTCTCCACCCAGAGGATGAAAAACACCATCTGATTTACAGTTTTTCCATCTCTTATTTGAGTTTGCAACTTTCTGGGATAACAGATGGCTAGAAAATGTGTAAGCCCAAATAAAAGCAAAGCAGGGTCTCCCTGTTTCTGCTTTTTGAAATTAAAATTATGTAAATGATCCCTTGCCTTGAAGTGGGAGAATCAAAAAAATGAAGGAAACAACCCTGGAACTTGAGAGCATTTTAGTTTGGGTTGTATATAGGGTTTCTTTTTCCTCTCCTTTTTTTTTTTTCCCCTCTCAAGCTTTTAATGTTTTAATGTTTCCTTTTAAAGAAAAAGAAGAGACATTTGGTTAAAAAAAAAATTACAAGTCACTCATTCACAAGCTTGCAGAGTTCCATCGCCAGCCAGCCTAGAATAGGAGAGAACGTTCAAGTTGGCAGAGGTCTCAGAGGCAGCAGTTTTAATCAGCTGCAAGAGGGAGGCAAGCCCGCTGGAGTCAGATACCAGAGGAGGGCTTGAGCCTCTCTGGGTTTGGCATCTTTCTTACCTCAAGGAGTTAAAAGCCCAGGCCTGGGCGTGATCAGCCAGATGGTCTTTAACAGTAACATGGTTCATATTGTTTAGATTATCCTGTGGCAAGTACCGTGCCTCGTTTACCTTTTATGGAATAAAGTGTGGAAAATTGACCACAGATGTAAGTAACCAAGAATGACGGGGAAGCTGTTGTTACCAGGCCCTCCTCTCCTTTTCTCTCCAGCACGCCTGATCCCACAGATAAAAATAAAGGGAGAAAAGGGGAGGCAGGCAGAGACTTCAGCCGCTGGGCCCTGGACTCGGTCTGAGCTTCCTTAGCCGGCTGTCCTACATTTGCATATTTCCAAGATTTGCTTCAAGACTTGTAGGCAGGCTACTCTCAAATTCTGATTTTCCAAAGCCCTCCGCTTAAAGCATCACCCCACATAAGCAGTTTTTCTGTGGGTTTGAAGGTTGGGCCAGGCTCATGTACTGACTTGGAGATGCTCTGTGGCCTTGTGTGGCCTTGTGAACTCTGATGGAGAAGGGCATGGGGTGGTGGGGCCTGAAGCAAGTGAAGATAAGTTCTCCACTCCCATTGCTTTGCTTGTCCTCTCTGCTGAAGGATGCACGGGATTGCTCAGGACTGGGGCCTCCTTGTACCTGAGGTGTATTTCTGAGCTTTACAGAGGTACTGACTTCCCAGAGGGAGCCGGGCCAGCGTGAGGAGGAGCAAGCGTGTTGAGACAAGCCTGTGCTTTCATTTATGGCAGGCTCTTTAGGATTATGAACATAAATACCTTTTTAAACCCTCAGAGGAAAGTGATAAAGGAGGCTTTAGAAGCTCCCTTTGTCTTCTTTGCTTCCTCTTCTGTACCTTTCTGGGACTCTGTCCCTTGGGCAAAACCAAGCTCAGTTTTGCCAGAGGCACTTGCTGTCTCTGCCAGTGACCGTAATCAGGTCTGCTGCAAGCAGCAAAGGCCAGAGTTCCCACTCAGGTAAGTGGGCTACTCCCTGCCCCCAGAAATGGACAGAATGACTTGCCTTCCCTGCTGGTAAGGCCCAACCTGAGACGGGACCTCTCCTCTTGTTACTCATAGGTCTTGACTTTCCTTCCCGTCCAGTCCAGCTTCCCTTCCTCCTGCCAGGCCCCTACTTGTCTTTTCCACCAAGCTTTCTCTCCACAGTCTTGGCTGTGCTGCCAAGAATCTTCCCCAACATCCGGCACCCTTAGCCTGCTCCCTGCATGCTTTCCTGGAAGCCCAGGCTGTCTCCCACACTGCTTTCTCCACATGCTTCCCTGCTTTTCTATACACACTGCTGTTCTGTGTTCCCTGAGCCCTTGGAAGCACCTTCTCCCTGGAGCTGAGGTGCCTGGTGCTCCCACACCTGTCAGTCAGGAACCCCAGATGCTCTCAGTGTGCACTAATCCGGCACATGGTCTCCATCCAACACTCCTCCTTCCTCCCTGCAAGAGCCTCCCTCCTAACCTGTCCACTGGCTACTCAGTCCCTCCACCTTCCCTCCGCCTTCACAGTCTCTCCCCCAGGGCCTCTGCCCCCAGGGCCTTCATTGCTTGCTGACTCTCTGAACACCCACCCTACCTGGCCACCACCTTCCATTTCTTCTGCTTCTAATCTACAGTTCTCGTGTCACCTTGCTCTTGTCTCCAGCTTCTGACTCTCAGGGCTTCCTGAAGTTTATGCCCTCCCAATCCCATCTGGTGGACTGTGGATTATTACAGCTTCACTCACCAGCTTCTTCATCCCGACCCCGACCCCATTTGTCCTTTCACTCCTAACACCACCCTACCCTGTAGTGCTGCCACCTCCCCAGTCCTTCCTCAGTCACCTCCCTTTTCTTCCTTGATTCACCCAGTGACTTGAAAACTCATCTGTAATTGCTGGCTCTTGTGTTCACTCATGCACCAAGTCTGGCTTGACATCTATTCAAATTGCTCTGGCCAAGATTACCTGTGACTTCCCAATCTCCAGCATTTCTTTCTCTCTCACCAATTCTGCTCTGGTTTTCTGGGAGCCCTTTTCTTTCTTTCTTTCTTTCTTTCTTTCTTTCTTTCTTTCTTTCTTGTACCAGGGATCGAACTCATGACCTTGCGCTTGCCAGGCAGGCGCTTATGCCACTGAGCTAAATCCCTGGTCCAGCCCTTCTTTTTCTCAGCTGTGACAGGTGCTTCTCAAGGCTTCCCTCTGACTCTGCTCACTTGTTTCATTTTCCCCAGGGGCTCTCCTTTCTCACTTCTTCAAGATTATTGTGTCCTCAATGGCCACCCTCTGCCCTGACCCATCTCACTCCACCTAAGACCCAGGTCCTGAAATGTGGGGAACATGCAGAGGGTTGACTATTCCCAAGGCTACTTTTGAAAACATCCTCTTGTTCAACAAGAATAAGAAGAGAAACACACCCCAGATGACTAGCTCTGCTTACCAGCCTGCTTCTGAGATCAAGGCCCAAATCCTGCTACTAAAAAGGAATCATTTTGGTGGTGCGAGCAAGGGTTGTGTCTATGGCTTTGGAGGGGCAAGTCCATGGCTTTGGATGGACAAGTCCCTGGTGTTGAGTAGGGTTTGAGTTGTGGGTGCTCAGATTCTCTCAGGCCACCACAGATGATGACTAGATAGTTTACTCACAAGCTGTCCGTGCAGTGGGACAGATGGAGCCTGGACATACTCCTTGCATCTCAATCCATACTCCTTCTACCACTCCTGTGACACTGGGCAGCTGGCTTCTCCTGTGTCTCTGTTTTTATCTGCAAAAGAGATAACAGAATCTAGCTGTTCTAAGGATTAGAGATGATGTACATATTTGGAAGATACTATTTTCCAGACATAATTTAGTAGGATGATTGAGCTGGAGTGTTGATATTGCCTTAGATTAACTAGACCTGACAAACCTCCCAGCAAGCCTAAAATTACTTATTAACATCTTTCATGCATGCAGGCATTGCTATCACAGTTGAAAAAATTACAGAAAACTGGTTTCTGATCCCAGACTGTTGAAATCACACACACAGCACAATCTGAGCCTTTTTTTGAGAAATGATATCCCACCCAGGTCTCAGTGACATTGGGCAGGAGTGTTCTGGAGATGGAGAGATTGGTAAGAGTCAGAATAGATAGGACAGGAAGCCTGGGGGGACTTTTGAAATGGAAATGTCATCCACATTTGCATAAAGTAAGAAGGAGCACAAGCTTCTTTGCCAGTTAGATGGCAAACTAAAATTGATAACAGAGGCTCTAGGGAATATTTTTGAGTAAGAACACAATGAAATGTGTTTTAGGAAGACTAATTTAACTCTCATATATATAGGATATATATTTTTTATTCGAGGATGAGGGCAGAGAGAGCATTCAGCAAACTGCTACTGGAACTAGACTCTATCTGAAGATACACAGGGTTAGCTTGGAATGGAAAGGGTAGAGGGAGTTTGGGGTTAGGGATTGGCTTACCTGGTTCAGGGAAAGATGTGTATAACAGCACACACATGATTTAGCCATTCATAATAGCTAAATCTTGGAAGCAGCAGGATTAACAGGTGATTGGATAAATGAAATGTGCTACCTGTGTATAACAGAATACTACTCTGCTATAAAGAAGGACAAATTTGAGGTATTTTTAGGCAAACAGTCAAATCAGACCTGCAAGCTTGAGTAGCATATGGTAGGTAACCCTCATTTAAGTGAGGCAAAATACAAACAAAAGGATAAAAGACAGATAAAAAGGGACACAGGGACTGATCTCATCCAACAGACAACGTGTCTAAGGGAACAAGGAGTGGGGAAGGGAAAGGGAAATGAGAGGAATAAAGATATGCTGTGTACAGGAGCTAATAACCCAAATCCACGTAAGCATTATAAGTCATAAACTTGTGCTGAAACAAACAGCATTAACAAGTATGAATGGGGCCAGCATAAGTGCCTGCCTGGCAAGCACAAGGTCCTGTGTTCAATTCCTAGTATCCCCCAAACAATAGTATGAGAAAGGTGATTGGGGAAGGAAGGGGAATTTAAAACTCTAAATACATGTAGTCACTCCCCAAGATGATTGTAAACTGCATAAGTTACAAACGTGTACTAATACAATAAAATTTAGAAAAAAGAATATTTGCTGGGTGAATGAGTGACCAGTGACCAGCTTCTTTCTCAGGAATTTTAATGGTACACACCGTGGACATTTTGGTTAATGGTAGTTACTGCCTCTGTGAGGTTAGCCAGCCATGAAACAATAGCTATGTGTAGTCACATAGAAACATAGGAAGCTGGTCCAGATTGAAAGAGAAATTGAGGCAGAGACTAGGTGTCTCCTGAGAGGTGTAGAGAAAGTCTTGCATTGGGGGAGGGGAGACTTCTTCCCCGAGGCCGGCCCAGCTTTGTGTACTGTGCCCATGAACTTGCCTGGGTGTCTGTGTGGGTTTCCTATAGCTGTATAACAAATACCACAGATCTGGCAGCTGAAAACATCAGCATTTCCTACCACTTCTGCAGGTCAGAAGCCCAGGTGGGCTCAACTATGGTCAGATCTCACAGGGTAGGGTCCAAGTGTTGGTGGGGCCGGGCTGTTATGGGCGGTGCTGGGGAAGGATGTACAGTACTTCCCAGCCCTTCCAGACTATTGGCACAGCCAGGTCCCTTGCAGTTGTAGGATCGAGGTCCCTGGTGTTTGGGTGGCTGTTGGCCAGGGCCTGCCCTTGCACCCGGAAGTCACCACTAGCCCTTGGCCTCTCAGCCTCCTCCCTGTCATCACAGAGAAGCTACGCACACTCAGGTCTGTCTAACTTGCTCTTCTACCTGCAGGGGGAAACTGTGCTCTTAAAGGGCTCCTGTGCTTAGGTCAGGCTTACCCAGATAATTTCCTTAGAGTCACTCAAAATTAAAACAAGTAGCCCTACTTGCATCTGCAATGTCCCCTTTTTCAGGTAACTTAACATAGTCAGGACATGGTATCCCATCAGAGTCACAGCCCTGGGATTAGAATAGGACATTTTAAGGGGCCATTTCAAGATTCTTCCTACCACAGTTTTGTGTTTGTTGTTGTTGTTTGTTTGTTTGTTTTTAGACCTCGTTTGATTAATTAGCTTCAGGAAGAGGGTTCTGTTGTTTATATCCAAAGAGTAATGGCCATAATTCACAGAGGCCCCCGCGTTGGAGAGCATTGGGAGAGCTGAAGTTATAAACTTTGCCTTTCTGACCTCTACTAAACTGTGGTTCTTTATTTTTCCTCTGGAATAGAGATCAGAATATAGAGATATGAAAGATTAGACCATCTGCCAAAGCTCCACTTGCCAAAAATAATGAAAATAGCCCCTTGCCTCTTAACTTTCTGGTAGAAAACTTTTTATTTAAATGCTTTTCCTGAAGGATCACTGTCCAAGTGAAATCATTGGTGATCCTGAGCCTTTTCCCATGACTTAATTGCTGAGGGGAGGACCGGCCAGCTAAATCTCACAGAATACACTGAGGGTAATTGGCTAAGTGCCCCTGGGCTGGAGCTGAAATGAGTGGTTTTGGTTAATCCACACCATGAAGCCCAAAAGCTATTATGTATGTATATTTTTGTCCTGAAGCATTATCGAGAAATTCCATATAGAAAGGAATAAACTGTAGTTTGGGAATGAAAAAAAAAATGTAAATGCAAGACACAATAAACTGTTTCCTGCAGATATAAATCAGAGTATGTTTTAAAGCCTTTTTATGACTCAAGAGAGGTCACTGACCAAATCTGCTGAGGGAGGCAGGATGACACACAAACAACTACCTTTTTATGAGGTTTTTTCTTTTCTTTGCCCCCTCCTGCTGCCATTCGCCGATGTGACACAATTTTTCACAACGCTGTAGGGAATCAGAGAGATGGAATTGCTATGCAGTTCACTGCCCAGCTGCAAAAAATGCATAGTAATAGTTGACCGTCAAAAAATAGTGTGTGGTAAATGGGGGGAGTTGAGGGGAGACGCTTGCTCTGCAGAGAATTGCTGGCAGGTTGAAGGTTCATAAGATTATAGACTCAGACTCGGAGTCGGAAGGGTCCCCCTCCTGTCACCCACCTCCAACCCTTCCTCGGTGTATGAGGCCAGCTGGGTCCTCTTCAGAGCAGGTGAAGAAATCAGGAGGCGACACCTGTATGGAAAATAAAGCACCTTGAGCCCTGGCTGGTGTCTGGCGTTTTTGCTATAGGGGACAAGCTTCTCATCTCTTTGGAACCTCAGGGTCCTAATACCTAGTTAGCAAAGCTATGACATGTAAGGTTCCTAGCCACCATGAAGCAAATACAAGGCACTGAGCTGCATTCTTACTACTAAGATGAAATTGAGGCTCAGGCCTTGGATGGTAGAAGAGAAGATACATGGAATCCAAGGCAGAGATCAGAAATGTAGGGGAAGACCCTGTGTTTTGAAGATCAATAAATATAACACTAAGAGCTCGAGGCTGATTTTCAAAGGCAGGAGGTGGAAGCCACTTTGTAGGTTAAGTTACTGTTTAGGTCCAAAATGTCCTTCCAAAGTGTCATATGTTCACAGGTGAGGCTTTGGAAGGTGACTGGATCATGAGGGCTCTGATTTTATCATTGGATTAATTCATTGCTGAGATGATGCAAATAGGAAATGATGGAAATAGGAAGTGGATTTAATTGAAGGCAGTGGTGTCAGTGACTACATCGATTCCCCACCCCTTTCTTCTTTAGGTCCTTACTTTCTCTGCTTCCTGGCCATTGTGACAAGGGCAGCTTTCCTCTGCTATGATGTTTCTTCTTCATCTCAGTCTGACAGCAATGGAACCAGCCAACCAGAATAGGGGGGCAGAAGCCTCAGGTCTGAGTCAGAAAGCCCATGCTGCTTAGATGCACACAGCCACTCAGTAAGCTCGAAGTAGCCCCATTTAAAGCAGAGGATTTGCGAACTACTCACCAGGCTCCCCAAGAAACCAGGCACCAAGCTTAAGTTTGAGGACCCGGAGGAAAGCACCCACCCTTGAAGCTGCGAGAAGGTAGAAGACAGAAGGCTCTCATAACTCTGGAGTGAAGTGAAGAACATTTCCAAAAGCCACAGGGCACTTGGGGAAGCTAAAATATGGAGGTGTTTTAGAGTGCTTGGTGACTTGACTTCTTAAAAACGACCATCACTTGCTTGCTAGCTTGGTGACTCTTTTCTACTGTAAATGTAGGATTCAAAGATAGAAAACTGAACTTGGGGCTCTTATTAATAATGGGGTTAAGCAGAATTATTCCTTTTTTGTATTCTACGGACATTCATTGGTGGTGCTCAACCATGTTCATTTAGCCTCATGGGTGACGGACAGGAACACAGGTGCTCAAACAGAAGCAGGTGCAGCATCACTTCCTTTGCCTGTGTCCTCAGCTGACAACGACTTAATACAGCCACTGCTCTGATTCCTGGCCCCGAGGCCTTGCTTCTGCTCTTCTCCCTGCTCCTCATTCTTCAAGGTCTAGGTTGAGTCCTGCCTCCAAAACTTGCAAGCCTCTCGCCGCTTGCTTGTCTGTGCCCCCATTTTAGGTGTCTCATTCCTTTTTGTTACGTGTCTGTGTCTACGTGGTTTAGCAGTACTGAGCCTGGCTCTCTGGGTGCTTGTTGAACTGAATCTTTTGTTTGTTTGTTTATTTTGGTGGCACTGGGGATTGAACCCTGGATCTTCAAACTGATCTATATCTTCATCCCCCTTTAAATTTATTTATTAATTTATTAATATCAAGATGGTCCCACTAAGTCACTAAATTGCCCAGGCTGAACTCAAACTTGCATCCTCTTGCCTCAGCCTCCCAGAATATGGGGGTTACAGGCAAATGTCACCACATGCAGCTAGAGCAGAATCGAGGCTCCCTTCAGGACCTCGTGGCAGCTTCAAAGGCAGGTTCTGCTCCCTGGTGTCCCTTTGCTCATGCTTTCACCATAGTGGGACAGATCAGGGTTACTTAGTGGAAAGGACTCTGTGGAAATGGAGTCTTGATGCTTAACAGGAGCACACAGTAGGGCACCAGACGTGCTGTGACTCAGGGGTGAGTCAGTAAAGAAGCACTGCAGTGTCTTCCAAAGTGCATCATAAGCCAGAATTCAGGGGCCAAGCAAAAATGGGGAGCCACCAGGGATGGGTGTGGAGGACCCAGAACAGGCACCTCGCACAATTATCAGCAGTGCTCATGATGACTGCTGGGATTTCTGAGGGTGACTTTTGCCACACGAATGAACTTGAGACATGCTAGGACATTAGCTCTGGCCTGGAAGAACAGAAAACAGCTGTGATAGGATAGAATCATGATAGAAACTTCAGAATTCCAATCTGGGGATGGGGGAGGAAGGGAGGAAAGTGGGTAAGTAGAAAGGATCGAGATGCAATATGTATGTACACCAGTTCCCTGCAATAAAATGCATTTGTTATGTATTGTGAACATATTAAAAAAAAAAAAAAAGCAGCTGGCTTGTGGTGCTTGGTGGTCTATTCCAAGCAGAGCAGCTCTTCAGTCAGTGGGTGGAGTTGAGAGGTCTTATCCTCCAAGAAGGGGCTGGCAAAGCTGTCAAGTAGGCTGTGGCCTGTAGGAGGGCTCTGCTTCTGGAAAGAATGAGGCTTTTAACTGTTGTGTACCCAGAGCCAACTCTGTGATGGGACCCGAGGAAACCTACCTGTGATTGCACATATACCCTTCACTGAGCCAAACGGAAGCCTGGGTGTATTAGCCAGGGTGCTGGCTGGAAATGTCAGCACATCAAATTGCAGCTGTTGAGTAGAGTGATAAAGGGTTTGTTTACAATGAGTGGGTCCACTGTACAGTATCTTGTGGTTGGTTATGATGGGGAGATGTCACCTCTCCTAGGCCTGAAGGGGCAAGGATGGGAATGGTACCCACTTCCAGAGACAGAGAAGATGGTGTTGGAAGACTCCCAACAGGACCAGCAGCCTTTAGTCACTGGACCCCGACAACAAAAGGCATTGGACACCCAGCTGCCTCTCTCCTCCTCCAGAATTCTTGGGATACCTGCACTTCATCTACTTAGCTGAGGTCAGAGGGCAGGCGTGCCCAGTGACATGGCCATTCCTAGGCTAGAAGCAGGGAGGGGAAGTCAGGTGAGTGCAAGGGACAAACATTTCCTACAATATCACTGATCTTGGATCCCGTCTTTTAGTAGAACGAGCCCTACTGCTGATGTCCTACCTGCCTAGTAAGCTTGGACTCAGGATATGGATGAGACTGAGCCTTAGGCTAAAAGTCTCTTACTTAGAGTTGACAGGAGCTGGAAAAATCAGGGCCGGGCGCTGTACCTTTAAACTAACAGCTTGCTCCATACATATGGGGACCATATGTCCTCAATTTTCCAGCACAGTCTCAATTTCAAATATTCTGTCCTATTTTACCCATAAGAACACTGGCATTTGTCAGATCACATGCTCCAACTTTTTGATTCAGAAAATATGGTGACTGTATCCCTATATCACAACAAATGCCAGATGGCTTAAAGAGCTAATTTTTTTTAATGGTATACTTATCCCAATTGTTGAGGAAAGATAATTTTCTGACTATTGAAGCAATTGAAGAAATTATCAATGACAAGTGTGATGGGTTTGATTACATTTTTTAAAAAATCCTTTTTGGGGGTTCAATAAAAATCCACACAAAAAAGAAAAAAAAAGGAAAGGAAAAATAAAAGCAGTGGATTGGGGAAATAATAGCAATAAACATGACGGGTAAAAAACCTTAATATCCAGAAACTTTGGGGGAATTTTATAGAAATTCGAAAGGGCACAATTAAGACTTCATTGAACAGGTGGTCAAAGGAGATGAATAGAAAATTCACACAAGAAAAATGTTCACTGTAAACAAATCCTAGGGAAGCAAGTTAATAAATTCAAGTTAGGACAGCTGTGAGCTACCTTATCACTCCTACTGCAGTAGCAAAAGTAAATAAAACTCTAAAAGCGCTGTGGAAACATACATGTACATGCTGAAGAAAGCCCTGCAAACTATCGCTTAATTTTTCTACTGGAGAACAGTGCGATGACGTGCAGAAAGATCACAAAACCAGTTCCCCAACTCTGGCTTGACAATTCCACTGCTAGAAGTAAATCCCAAGGAAATAGCATTTGAGAAATGTCTAAGTATGTATTTATTTTTACCTATACTGAAACAGTCCCAATAGCCAATAGTCATGATGGCTTCAATATACTAAGGATAAATGAATATTTTATTATTATTAAAATATGAAATGAACTCACTTTGTATACACGTAGAAAGATATGTTTTTAAATGATAAGCAGCAAACGTACAGTGAGATTCTCTAGCAGTAGCAATTGTAGTCCTATGAAAACTAGTCTTGTCCAATTATAAGGATCAGATAAAAATCTAAATTTTTAGTTCATTGGTTTCCTATAGTAAAAATGTATTCTGTAGCTCCTGGCCCCCCCTGTTTCACTACTGTTGGTTTTAGACATTCTAACTGGAACCAAGTTTTCTACAAAAATAGAGAAAGAATAAGCACTCGCCCATGACCCATATAGGTCTTCAGAGTAGTGAATTTTGGAGGCAAATGCTGGTTGCTTCTTTAGACAGATCCTCTCATGGGATGCGCTGCTTCTTCCAACACTGTGTGGATGCATTTTTTTCCCTCTGTGTCCTAAATGTGACCCATGAATGAAAAGACTGTAACAGGTATGAAGTTTATCTATGTGTTGCTCAAACCCTATAATGTAGCTGTTTGTATCTGACTATAAAATTACTTCAGGTCCACTTATGTAAAAATCAATCTAAGCTGCACATGGTGGCACACACTTGTAATCTCAGCATTCTGAAAGACTGAGGCAGGAAGGTCATAAGTTCTAACCTAGCCTGGGTGACTTAGACCCTGTCAAAATTCAAAAAGGGATAGGGAAGGGGATGTCGCTTGATACCCACCATCCTTCACTGCAGGGAAATGCTAGTATAATCTCTTAATATAGAGTTTTGTGGTATCTTTAAAGTCTTAGGTACTAATCCGCTAAAAATAAAATTAAGGCAAGTGGAAATTTGCCAGTTACCTACCATGTCCCTCTTCCACCCATGCAGCCAGGGAGGACCGGTGTGTAATACCCTGGAAGCCACCCCTGGTATACCCCACTGTCCTCACAGGGAGCAAGGGCCCAGAGCACATTGCAGGGGGCCAAGCCCTGCAGACAGAATCTTAGGACTTCCTCCCAGAAAATCCAAGTCCCACAGATGCCTTGCTCCCTGGGACAGCAGCTCCCCTAAAGTTATAATTTGTACTCAGATCCTTTGAATTTGTAAGAATTCCATATTTCATTCTTTTGACCTGAATATTCATAGTAAAAAAAAAATAAATGGGTTGGAGACAGTTTCATGAGTGCTCTGAAAGTAGAAGTTGTGTAATGCTCTCAAAATTTATAAAAGGAAACATTTTTTAAAAACAAAGCAAAAGAACAAAACTCCTGCAGGGCTCTAGTTATCCATCCAAAAGACCTCTCTGGTGCAGGGAATGAACAAGTATCCCGTTGCTCCAAAAGTCTTCAGATACTTGCCTGTGCTATGAAAAAAGAGAATAATGATATCTATTTCTTGGGGTAGTTGTGAGTTAAAATTAAACACTTGTCCAAAGTGCATAAATTAGTATCCTGTACAAATTAAACCTTACAGATCATTCATTCTGCTTTCCTTCCTTCACCACCCAGGGTGTCTTGCATGTGGGCATTGCTTGGTTTATAATGTCTATGCAATGCCCTGAGCCATCCAAGCAGGACTGCAGTCAGATTGATAACGGAGAGGGTGAAAACTCAAAGACTGGCCTTTGCAGTGGTCATGCTACAGCATGGCCAGTTTCTGACAAGGTAAAGGTGAGATGGGATTGGGTTGGATTCTTCTTCCAGGCTGCATGTGCACCAAGAGTGCTGTCCCCATGCTCAGGTGGAGATGTAGTTTGGCCAGCATGGGGAAAGCAGTGTTTGATCATCATGGTAAAATTCAGCAGCAGTAAGAGCAGTCCAAAGCAAAGTGGTAGGTTGGCCCCATGGATAGGCTGAGTGTGGCAGCGGGACTTGGAAGGTGCTCGGATGTCCAGAAAGAAAAGTGGCAGCCTTAGAACATTCTGGGATTTTGGCACCAAACACTTGCAGGGGCACTTGCCCAGAGTTCAGGGATGTGGTGCTGAGTGGAGTGTTGATGTTACCCTGATGTAGGGAGCAGGCCAGGCATCTGTAACTGGAGTGAGGCACTGTAGGACGGTCAGCGAGGGTGCTGTGGAGGACACCACAGCCTCAGGCTGGGATGGGTGTGAGAAGACGAGACAAGACTGAGTCACAGCTGAGGGTCAGATGGTCACTGTTGTGGCGCAAGAGGAGCACAGCAGCTTGAAGCCAGGTGGGCCAGACTTTGTCTTGAAAGGAAACTCAACTATCACTTAAGTAACATCTAGACTCATCTCTGCAGACTTCAGTGGTCACTGGACCACTGTTTGTTGGGGGTGATCTGAGATTCCCCTTTGCTGCTTCCTTCTCTTTTTCTGTTTTTTTTTTCTCTCTCTCTCTTCATCTCTTCCCAGCTTACCTAAATCAGTATAAACTGTTTTAGCTAAAAAGCTTTATTGGAATTTTGTGAAAGGAAGGAATTATACTTCATAGAAATTTGTGTATATTGTATTTCATATATTGTAGATGCTTTAATTTGGGTTTAGGTATTTTTTTTGTGTGTGGGGGACCTCAAATTGCAAAGAATTTTTTGTTATTTATCAAAAAGGGCATGGATATAAAATGGTCTGGAAGCATCAGTTAAGACCATGTCTTCCACTGGTTTTGTCCATGGGCTCCCTCCTTTCTTGGACTTAACATTGATCTTTCACTCAAGACCACAGAGTCTAGCTCTCACTGTTTTTAATTCCTTTTGGAACAGTATACTTTCCAGGCAGATCAGTAGTTCTCCACGAGGGCCATCTCATCCTTAATTCCCCCTTCTAAGGACTTTAGGCACTGTCCAGAGACATTTTGGATTGTCACAACTAGAGAAGAGAGATGCTACTGGCATTTAGCAGGTAGAGGCCAGAGATGCTATTGAGCATCTTACAATGTGCAGCTCCCCACACCAAAGAATTATCCAGTCAAAAGGTCAATAGTGCCTCTGTTGAGAAGCTCTGTGCTTGACTATAAGTATATTATGAGCTAGTGTGATGTCTTGACATTCTACTTCCCAGATTTTTTGCAAAATAATCATCACCACTAGCAACTAAACACGGAGTGCCAGGCATCATTCCAAACTCTTTCTGCATATTTACTCACTTACTCTAAAACTCATCAGTATAGGAAAACTGGAACAAGAGAAAGCCAGCAGATGAGAAAGTTAAGTGCCGAAGGTCACAGACTAGTAACTGGTGAAGCCATTTATTGGTAGTGAGAGTGGTAACATTAGTTGCCAAATTTGTATTAATTTTTGTTAAATCAAGAGCTTTGTGCAAGGTCAATCATGGCATCTTTACCATGACCTCACAAGATACATATGCTCTGATACTCATCTCAGAAATGCAGGAACTAGGACTCAGTGGAATTTGGTTTGTATTTATGAATTATGCAATTTCAAATCAATGTCTGTCTCTCCCTGTATTAGTTATTTTCTGTTGCTGGGAAAAAATATCCAACACTTGCAATTTAAAGGAGGAGTGATTTATTTTGGCTCATAGTTTCAGTAGGTTGGGTCCATGGTCACCTGGCTCTAAGGCAGAAACCACATGGTGGAAAGGCCCACTGGGGAAGGAAAGATGCCCACATTACAGTGACCAGGAATCAGAGAGACAGAACAAAAGCAGGGCCAAGAATATACCTTTCCAGGTCATCTTCCCAGTGACCCACCTTTTCCAACCAGGTCCTACCTCCTAGCAGCGCATTTAACTATGAACACATCAATAGACTAAACCACTGATGAATACAGCACCTCCATGACTCAGTCTCCTTCCAAAAACCCTACCTACCTCTGGACATGAGACTTTCAGGGGACATTTTTGACCTAAAACCTAACACCCCTATGCACTGTAATTCCAAGAATGCAAGCACCTTGCTGCTTTCTTGCATCGATAGCAAGCCCACTCTTCAGCTCTGGATCTAGCAAGAGTATACACTCCATTGTTAAAGGAAAACAGAATGGAAGTATCCAGGTTTGGGTGCCCATGGGTGGGCCAGTTGAGGCCTGCCTATGGCTTGGTCAGTGTGCCATATTTTCTTGGCTTGGACGCTTTTCTGTGATTCCTTTGCTCCATTGCACCTTGAAGCAGCCCATTAGAAGACCTCATTGCTGTTGTCCTACAGAGCCCCCAAACTGATGGGAGCTTGTCAAAAACTCTCTGGCCTCTCCTGGGGCTTAGCAAAAAGCAAGCAAGACATCTGATCTTTAGTAGCTAAAAGCTCATGACCATGTTAAACCCTAGATTTTCAGGCTTGTTTGAAAGCCTTTACAACCTGCTCTCAGGGGAGGGAGGGATGCTCATGTCCCTACTTAATGAAATTTGATGGCACACATGGCTAGGTAGAGATACTTTATTTTTTTGGTCTGATATCTGGATATTTTCAGAACCTAGATAATTTTATCCTATTTACATCAAACATGCAGGTAACTCTAGACTTTTATATCTGTATTATTTCTGGGGAGGTATAATATGATTATGAATGACAGTAATTGACATTACATTCTTTAATTCAATTTCCTTTGCTGTGAATCAGGACGTTTTAGTTCAGTCCTACAGTGCTATTTCTAGATTTCTCTTTTACATACTCTAATGCATTAAGCAGTAGGTATGACATAAATTCATTTTTTAAATTCTACATCCCATAGATTAAATGAGATAATGTGGACAGGGGGCTTAGCCTAATGCTAGTCACATGAAAGTTATTCATCAAAAAATATTAGCTGAACTGTGCTTCTTAAGATGATAACTATGAAGTTGATGGTTATAAAAATAGCCCCTTTTCCAAATGACTACAGATTGCACAGTAATTATATCCCAGGATTTCTCCTTCTAGCGCTTTTAGGAAGATCTGTGGGGTCTCAAAATTTTATCCTGTTCCAAAAGGTGGCCTCTTCCACTCTATCCCAATAAGTCAACCCCTGTCCTCCATCCTCTCAAGTTACCAGCTTGCTGGAGAGGATGAAGGAGGAAGGTCTAGGTGTCAGCTCCCCACCAGCCTCCTTTCATTTGGGTACACAAGCACCGCCCCTTGGGAATGCTCCTGCTGCTCCTGCAGCTCCATCTCCCAAAACAAGCCACGGCTTGTCCTTCGGGCTCAAATGGAACCAGAAGCGAGAATTCCTAGCGGATTCTGGCTTCCAAGCCTCCTTTCACCCAGAAGCTTCCCTAGGACTGACTCTATGCAAGATGATCTTTATTTCTTTGCTCAGTTTCTCCTTATCCCTTGGGCAGGTGACTTTAGCACAGGATCCTAGAGGACAGACCACAGTGGTGGGCATCCCAGCTGTGACCCACAACCCCACCATCACACACACACACACACACACACACACATATACACACACACACACACACATCAGGGAACAAACCCGAGTTCTAACAGGGATGCTTGCTCTACCAGAACATAAATGAACTGGTCCTGGTGTCAGAATAATCCAGTTAGGCCAATGCCAGTGCTGGCTCATCATCCTGCTTCCTCTGCAAGTGTAAGCATGAGGGCGGTACCGGGACCTGCCTCTGCTGGCCTCGCCATTTAATCCCTTTATTTCTTTGCCCATCCTCACCTCCTTCCTCTCCCTCTGCACATCAAACCAACAAGTCAGCAATTGGCAGAGTAACAAATACTCGCAAACCAGAGAATTTTCTTTTCTTTAATACACACCTAAAAGTACAACCTTGTGCTTACAAATGTATATGCAGGCACTTATATCTTTATTATTGATTATGCACTTAGATTATTTCTCCTGGTGGAACAGTTTCCCTTACAATAATTAAGAAAATGCTTTGAGGGTACAGCATGACCGCTCCATACCCAGGGTCCTCTAACTGTACCCACAACTGTCTCTGCTTGAGTGGATGCTCTTGCCTTTGTCTATACCTGGGCTAAGAACCTTTATCTGATACTCAGTGGCCCCCCAGGATTTGACCCCTTGAAAGTACCCCACCACTTTGCCCAGTTGCTTGAGGTATGCACCCCAACTGAGCAGCAGCCAGCAGGCATCCAGACTTCGGGTTGGCAGGATGTAAGAGGCAGAATCCTGCTTGCTCTGCAGCAGGTCTATGAGTCTCAAGTGGCATCATATTAAATTATATAGGCAGCCACTTGTTCTCAACTGATGCTCTGAGCTGAGAGTTGCGCCGAGCAGGCCTCAGTCTCTTCGGGAAATGGTCAGAAAGAGCCTAGAGCTTCACAGACCTTCAGACCTCTGAAGACTGTCCTGAAAGCAGAGGGCTGTGGGGTGACACCAGGAGAGGTCACTTCTGGGCAGAAGAGACCATGATTGTGGCTGCAGTCATAGATCATGGGCTGCGGGGCACTTTGCCCTAAAGGTACGTCAGAATCTGAACATGCTGGGGGGGGGGGTGTGAGTCTCTGCTGGGGGTCCTGGCCAGCTCCTGGGTCATCTCTGGGGTTTGAGTTTCTGAGATGGTGCTTCTGCTTCTTGCCTCTGAACAGTCTTTGTTTAATCTACCTGACCCGCATTCACTTGGCTCTGTTGCTTTAGATAGTTGTGGAGGGGTGTGCGTGTGTGTGTGTGTGTGTGTGTGTGTGGTGTTTAAGTTATTTATTTATTTATTGGTATTGGAAATCAAACTCACAACCTTGCCCTTGCCAGGTGGACACTGTGCCACTGAGCTCTATCCCCAGCCCTGGTGCATAAGATGTTTAGAGAGTGGGGGAGGAGGGGAGGATGAACAAAGAAATAAAGGAATAAAGGACTTAGGAAAACAAAGCTCCACCTAATTTGATGGCTTGCTAACCTCTGCTCCTACATAATAGTAAATGTCAGTGTGGACTCCAACGCTGCACAGGGAGACGCTGCTGAATGTTTCCCTAAGACCTGACTGCCAGCTCTCTCCAGAGCAGGGCCAGGGAGGGTGTGTCACAGTTCTCACTGGTGACAGGAATCTGAAAAGGACAAAGATCTCCCCTTAAGAGCTCATAATCTGGGCTGCCTACTCTGCCCTTCCAATTCTCTCACCAGTTTGGAATAAATAGCCTGAGACAGGAGCGGAAATGGGGTTGCTTGTTCCACGTCTAAGTTCTTGGTAAGACTCTCACTCAGCTCCCAGCCACAGATTCACACAGACACAACTCGAGAATCCACATTCTGGGTACATGGCTGGGCTGAGTCTCCCTGAGAGTTCTGATAGGTTATAAAGGTCCCATCAGTTCAGTCTTCTTGATCTGGGTTCTGAAAAAAAAACATTTAATAAAGCAAAGAAAAGAGGTGGCCACATGGAAGCTTATAGGATGGGCGTGGCGAGTGAGCCTTCTTGGCTCCCTTAAACATATGTAGGGGTCTTGTGGGTCTTAGTGCTTTCACTGCAAATGAGTAGCCCCCCATTTGATGAATGTATTCACCCCATGTCCTCCCATTTCCTTCCTCTAGGAAGGTATTTGTGTTGAAGGTCCCAGCCTGAGCGGGTGGTGAATCAAGGGAGAAAGCAGGAGACTTTCCCCCTGGCAGCTCCTAAGCAGAGCTTGTTTTTGCCCTTCAACTGGGGGTGCATCGCGGGGGCTTCCGGAGCAGACACCAAGGGAGGAAGGTGGCGAGAGGGTTGCAAGCTGCCACTGATAAAGAAGTGCCAAAGGTTGTGTTATTAGAAATGTTGCCCCGATATATTCTAGCTATTTGTAATTTTTTTCTCTGTAAAAATTACACTTAATGAGTTTTATTAGCCTGCCTTAACAAAGGAAATTGAGAGACAAAAGCATTGATACACACTTATTATGAGCTGCAATAATGAAGCCATTATACATAAAGACTGCTAATCAGTACTTGCTCCATTTGTTGAATTTTCCTTTTTATTCTGACACTGTTGTTACTTGGGAATGTTCCTCCTTATTTTAGAAAATAAGCCTGTAGTTTACTTCTGTTTCTCTTACCCAGAATCTAGTTCCAAAACACCATTAAAAAAAAAAAAAAAAACATAAACAAGAGCTTCTCTATGATGGAAAACTAACACACACAAGGTAGAAAAAACATTGTGTACTACTCTCCCCCTGAACCCACCTGCCACTGTCATGGTGATCGATCCCTGGCTGATCGTGTCTCATTGACACCTCCTATCCTGGAAAATTATTTTTGAAGCAAACCCCAGGTACATCATTTCAGTGTATTTCAATTATAGTTCTTAAAATAAGAACTTTTAAAGCCATAACTATATTACTTGTACAGAAAATATAATTCCTTTATGTTTCCAGCTATTCTAATAATTGCTTCCTTTATGTATAATTTTTACAGTTTGTTGGAATCAAGATTGATATGCATTGATATGCTAGGCCCATGCATTGCAATTAGAAGACACCTGCTTATGTCTCTTTCATTCCTTGAACTCAAGAAACTTGAGTTTCCAACAATATAGATTTTACTAATTGTACCCTGATGGTCATTTACTGTGTTCCTCTGATCCCTGCATTTCCTGGTATTTTGGGGTAGGTCTAGGACTGATGGCAGTGTATCTTCTCAGGAAGAGCAGGGAGGTTCAATTCCCATCATTTCTCTTTTTGTAATATTAGGAGCCATTGATGATCATTGCCTAAATAATTAATTCATTATGGTGATGTTCTCATTCATTCATTCTGTCATCGTCTATTAGCTGAAATGCTTTGTAAACTTTCCTTAAGAAGTTATTCATTTGGAAACAGTTTGATTTAAAAAGATAGTAAAGATGTTAAGGTTACTGTTTTTCAAACTGAATGAGTTTCTTAGTGTCCTCTCCAGGTGAGACCAGTGGAGTTTGTTTTGTTTTCCCAGTATTATTATTACTTGTGAATTTAAACATATGTAATGTATTTAATATATTTGATGTGTTCCAGCCTATTGCTGTTATCTTAGGTTTTTTTGTTTTGTTTTGTGTTTGTTTGTTTGTTTGTTTGAGACAGGGTCTCAGGCTGGCTTTGAATTCACTAGATTGCCAGGCTGGCCTAGAACTCATGATGATCCTCCTGTCTCAGCCTCCTGAGAGTTGGGATTACAGGCATGCAGCTTGTCATTATCTATAATGATGCTTAAATGTTTGTCTTTCTGGCCAATGGAAGCCTCTTTGACATTACCCTACCTAGTAGAAACCTACAGTTCATTAGTTTTGGCAATAAGGGAATAATCCAGGCTCATCTCATATATTCTCTGCTATGTATATTTTCAGATCAAGAACCAGCATTTCTCCAGCAAAAAATAGCGTTAGTATTTAGGGACCACAGTCTACACAGCCTGTGGGTGTAGAGCACCATTTTTCCACCTCTTTCCATTACATCAATAAAACATTCCTTCCCTACTCTTCCTGCATACTGTCACCACACCACTGCCTTCAGAGGGACCACCTGACATGGCGTGAGGTTGTTTCTAGTCCCTTTTTTGTCATCCTATCACTTTTCATTGACTTAAAGTCCAAGACAAGAGGATAGAGAGTTCCTTGAAGTCTCCTCCAACTTCATTTCGAGCTCAGCCATCTTGCCAAATCATTCTCCCTCCATGAGATCATCTCTGGGTAGTGCCCCTCTCTCCCGTGCCTGTCCTGTTACTAGGTGTACATGGACAAAGGTGGCAAAGGGGGAACTCAGTGACTGAATTCTCACCAAGGCGGACACTGCTGTCTGCATATTGCATATGTGCTGTGCCATCAAAGCTTCATTAGACACCTGTAAACTATTCTGACTCCCATTCTCAAGGGGAAAAGAAGTTAAAGAGACAGAGCTGGTATTAATTCCAGGTGTCCCTTCCTCCAGAGCCCAAGATAATGCAGACTGCCTTAGCATAGTGAGACATCATGTGACGATGTCTGCTTGATGGGTCCATTAGTGATCCTTTTCAGAGCCATCTTACAACCTTGCAGGACTCTACTTGTCTTACCCATGGCTCCTGCTTGCTTTGGGGATTAGGCCATACTTTGTATGTACTACCCATAATGACCTCAGTTTAACTGACTTAAAAACCACACAGTCATATTAGCCTCCAGCCAGCTTCCCACACACGTCCTTGTCTTCATCCCTTTGGTATATTGTGCTCCCTTTTCACCTGATGAACTCCCAGCTTTATTATTATTATTATTAATTTTTAAAACAAAACAAGGATAGAAACGATACAGAATTTTTTAAAAAGTAAGAAATTAACAGTAGCTAATGTATTGCATATTATCTTAGAAGTAGTTATGACTACCTCGGCCCCTCCCCTGCACTCCCAGCTCTTTTAAAAAGCCACTGAAGTATCTCCTCTTTTGAGAAGCCCTTCTTGATTTCCACTTCCAGATGAGCTAAGCAATAGTCCCTGGGCTCCCATAGAATACCACACTGTCACTTCAAAGTTCTGGTTCTCATCCATGCCCTGGATTCTGGGACCCACTGCAGTTCCTAACCCTGAAAAGTTGCTCAATGATGTTATTAAACACCTGTTTCAGTGAAGGAAGGAAGGAAGGAAGGAAGGAAGGAAGGAAGGAAGGAAGGAAGGAAGGAAGGAAGGGTTCCAGCTATCACACACTCACATGGGTAAAATGTTACTTCTTTGAAATGGCCCTTGCGGTTTCCCTGGCCTTTGTATTCTGCTTCTGGTGTGCCTGTTTACTTTTGTCTGTAAGTTAAATTATGCCTGGGGGCCTGGAAGATGCAGCCGGAATGAGGCTCCCAGCACATTGCCTTGCACATAGGCAAGACTTGCTAATTATCCTCTGAACTGAATCAAATGGAAGGTTGTACAAAAGGAAGGTATGGTACAAGTGTTGGGTATGCAATCAGCAGAACGCTAGACGGTTAAAGCATCTCCGATTTACTACAATTTCTTTTAATAGGTTCCCTGTGCAGATTTGCTGTCAACATAGATTGTTGGTTAGGAAAAATACAACTTTTGTGCTGCACGGTGATTGGCAGGTTTTTCCCATTTGCAGTGTGACAGCCCTGGATTTCCATGTCTGCGAGGGACTTGGGCATTAGCACTGAGAAAGTCTGTAAGATAAGCCAAAGTGCTTCTGACCAAATGTCCTGAACCCCAGCTCTCAGGACTGGCGCACATTTGCCCTCCCTCCTCCTCTCCATCCAGGCCTTAGCTTCTCATCCTTCCTGATCTTTGCAGAGTGCCCGGCTGCTGTGACTCTGAGGAGGAAGGTGGAGCTGTTGATTTTGCTGTGAGATTCCGCTGGAAGGGAAAACAGCTCAGGGGCCCACGTGGCCATTCTGTTCATTCATTCTGCAAATATGATTAAGCACTCATTGTGTGTCAGGTGCTGGCAGAGAGCATGGGCAAGGCCTCTGTCCTCCTGGGGCACTCGGAATAATGGGAGAGACAGGTGTTCTTCAGATAGGCGCCCAGATGTAAATTGCATGCTGGTGAGTGAGATGCTTTGTCCCCAGATGGGCTGGTGCTGCCACGAAGCCCAGCCTGGCTCCTCCTTGGCAATGCCAGGCTCCCTCAGTGCTCTTCTACCTGAAGCTATGCCAGGGTTGGCCCCTGGCCACGTAGGAGTGTGTGACTTCAAGCTGCCAGCATAAGGGCTCATTCTTTCCTGGAACAGTGCCCTCAACGAAGGGGTCATTGACTTCCCTGGGGACAGTAATCACGACAGTGGGATAAACTAGGTCTTCAGCTTCAACTGTGGTCCCAGGAAGAAGATGACCCCTCCCCAAAAGACTGCAAAGGGTGACACAGTGCTTGGAAGACCCCTGGCAGGAGCTCGGCACAGGCGAGAGCCCACACTGGGCTCTGAAGAGCAGGCTGCCCACCCAGGACCACCTGGCACCCTGTCAGACCAGACCCAGGTAGAGCTGGGACAGGGCCCAGGTCCTGGTCATGTCCACTGTGGGCTGTTGTAGAGTCAGGACTAAGAAAATGTTTCTGTTTGAATGGTGCGGGCCAAGTGTCACAATACAAAGGATAGTGTGGCCAGTCTGGTCTTTGTTGCTGCTTCTTTGGAAGAAAAAAGTATGTTCCCTTCCCATATTCGTTCCTAAAAATATACTCTCTTAACTTGCAGTTTACCTCCTGTGATTTCTCTCCTAGGGAGAGAGGCTGCCCAGCCCTTGGATGGACAAAGCAGATGCTTTTGTGTCCCACAGTCCTCCCCAGAAGAGTCTAGGTTCCTCTCTCTGTGATAGGTGGGGTGGTTCACACAGTGGGTGCGCATCTTAACCCCCTCCATTCTCTAACCTGGGCTGTAACTTCTGAAGGCCCCTCGGGCTGCACCCAGTGAGGCCTTAAGTGAAGAGGAGCGACCTCAACCAATGGGGACGTCTCCTCAAGACCCTTCGCTCAGCTTCCTCAGAGAGGCCTTGAGCCCCGACACCGGCACAGTGGCGGGGTGACGCACCTTCATTGGCTATTCTAGGGCTCGGCCTGACTCCTTCCTTCCTGATGCTTTTCCTGGGAGTTCTTTCCAGCTCTCAAATGACACCACACCAAGACCACGGGGAAAGGAGATGGCTGTTACAATCCTCTAGAGATTGTTTGAAGAAACAGATGTTGGCTTCTTTCTCTGTGAAAGAAAGAGAAAGTAACCTGTGCCTCTCTCCAGAGCCCCCACATCCCTCTACTTGCTGCTCTGCAACCCAAACCTCTCCTCACCTCTCCTCGGGCCCATGGCTTAACCTGCCAGACCTGGCCACCTCCCTGGAGACCTGGCCACCTCCCCGCAAACCTGGAAACTACCTGCCTGCCCACCAGCTGTGATTGGCTAAGCATGATTGAGCGTGGCCTTGAGGAGAGAGCAAGCAGGCCCTTTGCAGAGATATTTTTAATTCCAGAACAGTATCTGTGACCTAAGGAAACCACAACTGTGTGGATCTAGTGTGGTTTAAAAAAAAAAGTATACATATAAAACATGGAAAAGCATATGAGAAATTATACATTAACAGAATTTGCTTTTTATTTTGAAAGTTCCCTGAAAGGAGCATGCTTTACTTTTAAAGCCACAACGAAATCAACCTATTAGTTAAAACAAACAAAAATACTGCTCAAATATCACTTCCTTTTTAATCTGTCTTCCAAGGGCTGGGCTTCTAGAGCGGGACTCGGCCTGTCCCTCCCCTGCCCCAGCTTAGCGCAGGCAAGATTATTCTCCATGAACTTTCTCTTGGCTTTTCATGGAAACGCAGATGTGACCGTGTTCCCACACCATCGGTAACAAATGTAGTCTGCAGAAATAGTGCGATGAAAGGATTTTCAGGCCTTTTTTGAGGTGCACATTGTGCTTCACCTGATGAGCTGTATTTTCATATAAAAATTAAAAGCTGTTACATAAAACAGAGACCACATATGCAGGACAATGATCAGGATGTGCGCTCTGGAGTTAGCTGGTCTGGGGTCAAAAATCCAGGTTCTACTATCTAGCTGTGTGGCCCCAATCAGGTAAAATGACTTCTCTGGGCTTTTATTTTCTTCCTCTGTAAAATGGAGGCAACAGTATTTACACATGGAATTGTTGTGACTGTTGAATGGGTATGCATGTACACGTGTGTGCACACATGCCTGATTCGGGGAAGTATAGTCACTGTGCTTTCTCACCATTGTCATCATGATTCATATAAGCGTGAGTGTCCGCAATGGGGGCTCCTTCAGGATAACCCTCTGACTGATGTCAAGACAGATCCAGGATTCGCCCACCAGCAAACTGACCCAGTGAGATACAGCCATGCCACATCTGTGTCTCAGCCATCCTGAGAGCTGTTGTTCGTATGGAGGTCACCACCTGGGGTTTCAAGTGGATGAGTGGTTGATGTGGTACTTTTGAGCAGTCTGGGGCCACTGCAGAAATAAATGACTAGCTGTTCCAGATAAATAAATAAGGAGGATTCAGATGAGAAGGTTAAAGAGCCACAGAGAATGAAATGAAGAATGGAGACTTCAGTGATGCATAAGAATGAGGGCAAGTGAGGAGTAGAGACTGCAGTGGGGTCTCCTGTGCCCCTGGGACCCTGCTGGCCCTCCAAGGCTTCTGTACTCTGCTCTCAGGACTTGGATCCAACTGCCTGCTGGCCCTTATCATGTTATATCACGATTTGTGAATATACCCAGCCACCTTCACACACTCTCTGGCTGCCTGGTGCCTGGCACTGTCCTGAGCTGAGGCCCACCAAGGGTAGCTGCCCTTCAGGAGCCAGCCAACACCAACAGATAGGTACTTGTCTGGCTTTTGTGTTCAGAGCTCCCAGCCTGACCCTGACACCAGAGATACCTTAAGCATGCTTATGAGTCTATGAGATGAAAAGCACCAGCTCTACCCTGGCTGCCCTTAGGCTCACCCCCTGTCCCCGCACTTACAAGATCAGGTTCTGTGTCCCCACCCCTCAGGCTCTTACGGACACACCCATGCATAGTGATGTGGAATTTCCAAAGTATCTACCTACAATGGCACATCCGCACCACCCTCTGTTTAAGGAGGGGTGGACCTTAACACCTGGACCTCTGTGCCCATGTGGTGTTTCACTCCCCTGGCTTGTGGCAAACCTCCACCAGTGTTTCTGTTCCGATGGCCCTGACTGCCTAGAGCCTCAACGTCCTCCCATGGTTGGTAGTGATTGGAGGGCCCCTGGGTCCCATGCTTGGCTGAATGGTGACTTAATGCCTTGGGACCATTTATTGGCAGGCTTCTAATTCTGCACACTACAAAATTCACCAGAACAAAGGCTCTGGTGGAAACTGAGACTCAGGACTATAGAGGAAAAGTGAACCCACATGTTGTAGGGAAGGGTGCATGTTAATAGCAGAACTTGTCGCCTGAATGGAAAAAGCTGTGGTAGGTAGATCCATGGTGCCCCAAAGATATCCGTGCCATAATTTCCACAGTTTATGAAGATAACTTTATGTGAAAAAACAGATTTGAGGTTACAGGTGGAATTTCAGTTGCTAAGCACCTGATCCTAAAATGGGGAGAGTGCTGTGGATGACCTGGGTGGACCTGGTGTGATCACAGGGTACCTCAATGTGGTTAGAGGGGCAGAAAAAATGCCATGTAAGGTTCTGACCCCTCCCCCCATTGCTGGCCAGGAAGGGGGCAGGAAGGAGCCATAAGCTCAGGGATGTGGGCAACCTGAGGAAGCTACAAAAGAGAAGAAAATGAATGATCCCTAAAGACTGCAGAAGGGAACACAGCCCTGCTGATACCAGAACTGTAGCCCAGGGAGACCCACAGTGGATTCCTAAGCTGCAGGGCTGTAAGGATAATACATTTGTAATTATTTTAAGATGCCTGACTTTCTAGTAATTGGCTGCTACAGCAATAGAAAACTAACACAAGATCCCCTGGTATGAAGACTCCCATCCAGGACCAAGGCCATATAAACTTTCAGAGGAAATAATTGAAGAGACCACCAAACCTCAGTGATGATTTCCCCAGTGAGACAGACTCCCTCCAAGGAAGTAAAAATGACCCTGCAGGCATCCTTAAGCGATGAGGAAGCTCTGTTCTCTCGCAGCCTTGGAAACAACTTTTTAAAAAGAAAACCATGCACTTTTCTTCCTGGAAACTTGAGTTCTCAGTTGGGAATGAGCACAGCTTGCACTTTAGGGCTCTGAAATGATCTTTGGTCCTTTGTGTCCTGTGTAAATGTGTCTATAGAAGTCAGTTAATGATGAGTGAATTATCCTTGTCTCCTTGGTGATGGGAAGAAACATATATGTCCTGTAAAATCATGGATTCTTCTATTTCCCATGAATACAATATATCTTTTCTGCAATAATAGCAAATTCAGATTGATTTCTTTGAAAAAAATTAGTTTTTGCCATAGTTTTGATTTATAGAAAAATTGCAAAGTTAGTACAGAGTTTCCATACATCCCACTGGTTCCTCACTTATTAATATCTCCCTGTAACATAGTACACTTGTTACAATTAATGACCAGCATTGATTATACTACTAAGTCCACATTTTATTTGGATTGCCCCAGTTTTTAATCTCACCTATTTTTTCTGCTTTAGGGTTCCACATGACATTTTGTCATCCCATCTTCTTAGCCTCCCTTTAGCTGTGATGATTTTGTGGGATCCCCTCCCCCTGGAATTGGGTGTTTTCCTCCTGATGAATCTAGGGAAGCCCACAGAAGGAAAGTACCATCTTCTTCGTATCAAAGCTTCACAACATCAGCATGACGTGTGATTGTTGGTGTTGACCTCGACTGGCTGGCAGAGGCGGTGTTCAGCAGGTCTCTCCACTCTGAAGTCATGCTTTTTCCTGCCTTTCCACACAGCACTTCAGAAGGCATCGTGCTCAGCCCGCTCCGAATGAGGAAGGAATTATGCTCCCTTGTTTCATTGCAGAGATCGACGTGAATTGCCTGGAATTTTACACAGAATAGTTGTCTCCTGTCTCCCTTACTCATTTATCTACTCATTTATCTCAGTATGGACTTAGGGATATTTGTTTTATACTTTGGGCTATAAGCCAATAAGACTTCATTTTTTTTTTTTTTTTTTTTTTTTGCTGAAATTGTTCCAACATTGACAGTCAGTTTTAGGTGGCTCCTGAGTCCCTTTGACATCCTCCCTTTTTCTCTTCCTCTTCCTCTCTTTCTAGTTCCTGGTTTATCTTACATATCACCAGTCTTAGAATTAACCATTTTTCCAAGGAACTGTCGTTCCTTTCGTTTGTTAAAGAATTAGACTAGAGGGGCTGAGGATTTAGCTCAGTGGCACAAGCACCTGCCTGGCAAATGTGAGGTTGTGAGTTCAATCCCTGGTACCAAAAAAAAAAAAAAAATTAGAAACCAAGACCTGGGCCCTAGGCCTTAGGTTTGTTAATTGCTATTGGGGAGTCATTTTTATCTAGGCCCATTCAGCTAACACAGCAAGAAAATTTTATATATATATATATATATATATATATATATATATACATATATATATATATGCATTAGTATATATATATATATTATATATATGCATTAACTCATTAAAATGCACATATCTCTTAGCTACACATAGAACTACCTATATCTTGGCTGTATGTATGTTTAAGTGTGTAGGATTGATAACCATGTTGCTAAGTTGTTACTGGATCATTGAACTTCTTTAAAGTCTCACTCTTTGAATGTCCACTCTGTATGCTTTAATTTTGTAACTTTAACAACTAGGTCTAAGAAGACAATATGTAGTTTATCAACTAGTGATTTTTTTACTGCTTATTTTTTTGTCTGAAATTCTGTATTGTTTCTACCCCTTTTTCTGTTTTGCTTTTTTTCCTCTTTAAATAAATTTTTTTTAAAAAAAGAACTACCTATATCTATATTGAATTAAACTTGAGTTTTTTCTGATGTTCCCAAATCTAATCTATTACTACAGGGGTTATTCTAGCCTTCTTTCCTTGTCTGTAACGTTTCACTGTAAAAGTGAGAAACCTGGCTTCTATCATCCACAGTCCATTTATTAATTGCTCAGTTTCAGTGCACATGTATTGTAGTGTCAGAATTGGTAGTCATCACCCCATTGGAAACAACTTTATGCTTAGGTAGACTTTCTTTTGCCTTGGCGTTTACAGGCTATTCTATTTGTCACAATCCAAAATAAACAGCTTGCTGTGATTCTGACTGAGGCCGCATCAAATCTATACACAAAGTTGAGAAGAACTGAAATATTTTTTTTTATTTAAAGAGAAAAAAACAGAAAAAGGATAGAAATATTACAGAATTTCAAAAAAAGAAGATAAACAGTAAGAAATCACTAGTTGGTAAATTACACATTGTTCTTTTAGAAATAGTTTTTCAAGTTACAAAATTAAAGCACACCAAGTGAACACTCAAGCAGTGAGAGTGCAAACAGATCTGTTCAACAGTCCAACAAAAACCTAGAAATATGGTTATCAATCCACACACCTAAACATACATGCAGCTATATCTTTTATAGCGTTTCCTATTTCCTCTTTTTTTACAATAGCAATTATACATTTTTAAGTTTTTATTTAATGAGAAGAAAAAAAAGTAAAACAGAAAAAAGGGTAGCAACAATATAGAATTCTAAAAGAAAGAAAGAAAAAAAGGGAAAATGAGAAAAAGCCCCACTAAGAAACTAGTAGTTTATAAATTACATACTGTCATCCTGGATGTAGTTGTTCAAGTTACAAAGTTAAAGGGTACATAGTAAACATTCAAACAGTCAGACTACCAACAGTTCTGCTCAAAGATCCAACAAAGATTCAGCAATATAGTCATCTATTTTACACACTCAAACATACATGCAGTTATATCCCTTAGAGCACTTTCTTTTCCTCTCTTTTACAATAGCAATTACACATTTTGGTTTTATTACACTTGTAGTTCTTATTTACTTTTTACACTAGAAACACAATGTGATATTTATAAATATGATTCTTATTTACTTCACTAATGAGGATTGTCTCAAGTTGTCTCCATTTACCTACGAAGGCCTCACGATTATCCCTTTTTATAGCTGAGTAATATTCCACTGTATAAAAATGCCACATCTTTTTCAGCCACTCTGCAGTTGATGGGCATCTTGGTTGTTTCCATGATTTAGCTATCACAAATTGTGCACCTATGAATATGGGTGCACATATATCACTGTGATACTAACTTTTCAAAGAACTGAAATCTTAACCATAGTAAGTTTTCCAATCTATGAACACTGAATATCTCTCCATTTATCTAGCTCTTTCTTAATTTCTTTCATCAGGGTTCCATAATCCTCTGTATATCAACCCTGAATATATTTTCTTAGATTTAAACCTAAGCGTCACATTTTAGGGCTATTGTAAATGATAATGTACTTTTAATTTCAAGTTCCAGTCATTCATTGCTAGTGTGTAGGAAGGCACTGACTTCTGTGTGTTAACCCGAACTCTGCAAGCTTGGTATAATTGCTTATTATGTCTAGGTGCTTGGGGGCATTCTGCTTTTGTTTTCTTTTTCAATTAAATTCAAGACCCAAGCACTTGACTGCACCTCCTCATTTGCCTGTCCACGGTTTCCTCCTTTCCCTGTGCTCCCTGCATCCTCTGTGCTCAACATGGTCACCACACTCCTCAGCATCAGCTGTTTGTCCATTCCTCACTGCTGTTACACAGATGTGCCTTGTGTTCTCAGCCCTGCCTCTCCCATCACTGGCAGGCCAACTGAGGCAGACTCATATATGCTCTCCAGACCTGCATCCCTGCTTCCCACATGGGGTCTGCTTCAGAGGAGGGACCTAGTAATACTTATTGGTTGAGTGACTGAAATTACTCGGCTGGGGTCAGGGGGTTTACCTCAGTGGCATAAGCGCCTGCCTGGCAAGCATGAGGTCGTGAGTTCAATCCCCGGTACCAAAAACAAAAAAAAAATGAAATTACTCGGCTGCATAAATTAACTACTTCTTCCTCCTCCTACTCCTCCTCCTCTTCTTCCTCCTCCTCCTCCTCTTCCTCCTCCTCCTCCTCTTCCTCCTCCTCTTCCTCCTCCTCCTCCTCTTCCTCCTCCTCTTCCTCCTCCTCCTCTTCCTCCTCCTCCTTTTAGGGTTAACTCTAACCGTCCTTTTAGGAACATTGTTCACTCTTCTTTCCATACTTGTTTCTACCCTAATAGAAAGAACCTCTAGTGTTCTTTGAGTCTCTAGTATCTCTAGGGTGCAAAAGATATTATTCCACCTGAGGAAAAAAGAGAGGGAATTATCTCTGATTGCAGAACTACTCTATTTGCCCATCAACTTTATCATCCTGGTGTCCCTGTATATCAATTGTGGAGATCCAAGCTTCAAATCCCAGGAAACACCTACTCTCCTGGGAATTGATTTCATCTCCTATAAGGAGGCATCTAGAACAGTATCCCTAAGAACTCTCTTCCTTTTCTCCTGTGCCAACCTCAGCATATTAGCTTCTTTCTGCCTTCAGCTAACTTACCTCATGACTACAAAATGGCTGCAGTAAATCTATGCATTAACGTCTTAATATAAAGATGATTAGAAGGAGAAAGACACCTTCTTTTCTTTGGGTCTCTCTTTAAAATGAAAGAAAACTGTTCATAAAAACTCCTAACATTTTTCTGTCACCACTCACAGACAGGTATTGCAGGACTGTGTCCTGGATCATAAGACAGTGATCGAGCCATTTACTGCTGTAGGAATTGAGACAATTAGTTCCACCGATCAGAATCTCCCCCCTTGTAACATAGGAGGGAAGGGTACATCCTCAAGTAAAATAATAGTTCTTTAATAGAGTAAATATTAGAAAGGAAGCCACCAGCCTCAGCTCAGCTTTGTGTTAGGAGAATTGTTTTATACCAAATGCAGGGAAGTTAAATCTCATCAGGTCCTATAAAACTAGGAGGAGGGTTCAGATGCAGTTCTTTGCACTCCAAAGCCTGTGTGTACTGCACAGCTAGACTCAGTGTCAGGAAATAAAAGCCAGTGCTGACTTCAGGAGCTGAGGCAGTTCCCCTCCTGCCTAACCCACCTTCCGCTGGGCATTTGAGCTGTTAAGGTATGACTAATGGCACTGCGAGACACGAGGGCTGCACATCCAACCCACTTTTGGATTGTTGGAGGTTCGGGGTAAACATCATTTTCGGGTTCTGTGCTGAGGAAAGTCAGCTACAGACAGCTCTTTTGTCTTCTGGAGCACAGGGATTGGTGAGGGCTTCTGTGGGGCCGTGCTCTGATTTAATAGAAATGAAGCCTCCAAACCAAGCAGACTGTTTTGGGAAAGTGGCTCTAATGGGGCCCCATGGGGCAGGGCCAGGCCTGAGCGGGGCAGTTTGCATATTCAGTTTTACAAACAGTTGGCCAGGAGTCAGCCGTTAATGGAATGGCAATGATGTTCCTGTACCAAGTCATTTCCTGAAAAAACATTTCCAATTGCAAACATATCTCAGCCTTTCTTCTTGGGTTTGTTATGTCTCTGTGAGTGAATTAAAGAGGCAAGGCAGAGGGGAGGGTTTCTGACTAATTTTTCATCTGAAAACATTTTTAACAATGATCTCCACGTATAAGGAGATTCTGTTGAGATCCATCTTTGAGAATCCTGGCTGTGAATAGTACTTTTCTAGCCACATTTAAGAGATGTTAAAATACTTTTTTTTTTTTTTTTTAATATTTGCAAATTGGTTCTGGCAGCCCAGCAATCTTGGGGCAAATGCAGCTTTTCTTCTCTTACAAAATGTAAGCTGGAAGGGCTGCCCCAGATACGTGCACATGCGGGGTTGGTCTAAAAAGTAAATGTGTTTTTCCCCTTGGGGACAAGCTGAAATCTTTCCATCCTGTAAACCATTTTGGTAAATTCTGCCTCCACACATAACCTGTGTGCAGATGAAGAGTGGTCTTAAGATTTGGATTATTTATTCAGCAAGTATTTCTCAGGTGCACACTATGCTGGAGGTATTATTTTCAGTAACAATAGCAAGTAATAATAACAGCAGCATAAATTTACATAGCTTTGACCAGGCACCGGGCACTTTTCTGAAGACATAGGTTAATTCCTTTTAATCTTTCTAGCAATCTTAGGAGGTTGAAGATCTTTTTATCACTCATTTATGTAGGTGAGGAAACTAAGGCACAAGAGGCTGGTGAATTTGCCAAGGGTCACATGGCTGATAAGTGGCAGGCCCTGGATTTGAATCTAGGCCATCTGACTCCTAACCGCTGTACCATGTGGCTTCTTTGGGACCTAATAATGAATAGAAGACAAACAGTACCAGTCCTCCCAGCACTTGGGAGACTGAGGCAGGAGAATTAGCACAAGTTCAAGGCTAGCCTGCACTACATAGTAAGACCCTGTCTCAAAAGACAAAAAAGAAAGAAAAAAGTACCAGTCCTCACCCAGCTTACCTTCTAGGGGGTTGGAAATAGATAATAGACATTGCAATAATAATTACTTCAAATTGTGGTGAGTCCTGCCAAGAAAAAAACAACATGAAAAGGAGACTGAAGGACATGGAGGGACTCAGAGCGCAGCACACAAAGTCAGTTTGCCCACCCTCCCAGTAGGGGCCCCTGGCCTGAGCTGGGAGGAGAACCAGCAGCCCCAGAGCTCCGACCATGGAGGGACTCAGGGTGCAGCATGCAAAGACAGTCTGCCCGCCCTCTCGGTGGTAAGGGCGTGAGGCAGGAGAAGAATCACTCAGCAGATAAGCCCACTGGAGTGCGGGCTGAGAATCAAACTCTCCCCCCACACCCCACCCCCTGTTAGCAAGTGAGAGCCAGAGATCTAGACATCTCTTGAGAGGTTGACCATATGCAATGTAGTAAATAGGGGGGGTTTCCTTCTACCATCTCTTGGACGGCAAATATTGTTATCACTGTTTTGCTTTGCTTTGATTAATGATATTGCTCTATTCAGTGTTCTGTTTTGATAAGTTCTAGAATGTCCTGCATTTCCTTTGATTTGGCTATACCTGATTGAAAGAACAACTGTTGTGAAGATAACGGGATATACTATGGTGCCTGTTACTGTTATGCCAGTAACCTGTTGAAGGTTTCTGTACCAGTTTCACTGCACTGTCTCAGTTGGCTTTGTTCCGTCTGGTTCTGTTGTATTTTGCTACCTTCAAAATAATAAAAAATTAAAATAAATAAAAAATAAAAAGTAAATAACAACAGAACAGATCAGTAAGGTACTAAGCAAGCTGAAACATGATATAACTAAACAGATAATGGACTTGAAAAGCAAAAGGAGGAAAAGAAAGCACTCTAAAGGATATAACTACATGTATGTTTAAGTGTGTAGGGTTGATAACCATGTTGCTAAGTTTTTGTTGGATCAGAGAACAGAACTGTTTGCAGCCTCACTGTTTGAATGTCCACTTTTTATGCTTTAATTTTGTAACCTGAACAACTATATCTAGAAGACAATATGTAATTTATCAACAAAGAAAGAAAGAAAGAAAGAAAGAAAGAAAGAAAGAAAGAAAGAAAGAAAGAAAGAAAGAAAGAAAAGGAGACTGAAGGCTAATCAGAAGGTCTTGTGGGACACAGTAGAGTTAGGGTTTATTCTGAATATGATGAATATCTACAGAAAAGTTGAAAGCAGGAGGATGTGTGATTCTATTTACATCTTATTTTCACAACCAAGTAGGTGGAGAAATGCAAGCGAAAGTAAAGGACCCCAGAGTCAGTGGTGCTGCTGGTCCAGGGGAAACATAATGATGATTTGAACCAAGATGTGGTCAGGAGATGGTGGAGGTCAAGAACCTAGAAAACTTGCCAATATGTTACATGCAAAAGGTCAGGAAAAAGAAGAACTTGATGATGCCTTGAATTTTTGACTTGAACGATTGTACAAGCAGTTGTCCCATCTAGGAGGATAGGAGTAGGAAAGAATGAGTTTGTTTTTGTGCCGTATGGTGGTATGAGGCTGTTGAAAATTGCAAGTTCTGTTTTGAACTTATTTGTACTTGTTTTCTCTATTAACAGACTTACTAGAACACACTGAGTGAGTCAAGTTTATAAGCCTGGAACTCAGGGTCAGGTCTGGTGTGGAATTTTACATGTGCGCATCCTCAGCATTGAGATAAATGAGTTTCCACATCATCCAGTTGAATTTCCTGTGACATGGCAAAGGAGGGACAGTAGGCAGCAACACACCCAGGCCACTGAGCACTTAAACTGAGGAACTGAAAGACTGTTTCACTGAAACAAATCATACGAGTGGTGAGTGGCTACTGAATAAGACAGCACAGACCTGCAAGGAGAACATGGCTAGAAGAGAGAAAGTCCTGAGCAGCCACAAGCTTCTTCCCTAGCTAGGAGCTCAGCCTTGCATTCTTATTTAGGCACAATTTTCACTTCCATTGCATGCACAGTTGTGTGTCACTGGGCATGGTGGTATATACCTGTAATCCCAGCAACTCAGGAAGCTGAGGCAGAAGGATCACTATAGAGAGCCTTTCCCAGTCCTTGACTCAGTAAGGTAAATTTCATGAAAAAGTTATTGGAATTCTAATAAATTCATTCCAATCTACCACTTCCAGTGCAGCCCATGGGGGGAATAAAGACACTAAGACATATTTACAGTTATGGGGAGTCAAGGGAGTCCTAAATCCAGCTTAGGACTGAATCCAGGTTTTATTCATTCATGAAGAAGGAAGGGGGTGGCTCAAGAATGAGTGATTGTGAAAGTGGCTGTGAGTACTGGGAGCCGGGCTAGGTGGGAGGCTGAAAGCACCTCTGCAATATACAAAGAGGAGGATATGCAGACAGAGTAATCTGCATAATACAACCGAGGTAGTATCTAATGTTTTGGGGTCAGTGCTTCAGTTCTGATGTGTAAACTTCTCTGCACTGGGATGTCATAGCCTCTTATCTCAAGGCTGGACCCCAGTGGACAGTGTGGCGCAGTGGCTCTTCATCCTACCTGCAAACCATGTTTTTGGGGAATCACTCACCCATGTCACTTAGCTTCAAAGATTATGCATCAGCACCTCAGCTAATTTCATTGCTTAAAGCCAATTGAAGGGATGAAGAAATGGCCTAGCCAGCTCTATACATATCAGAACATGGATATAGGGCTAGGTTTACCCAAAATGGAGATAACTGCTCTTTATTCAAGGAGAGTCATCCAGGTGGTCCTCCACAGATCACAAGTTCAAGTCCAGCCTGGGCAACTTAACGGGACCCTGTTTCAAAAAAAAAAAAAAAAGTTTGCTCTCTTTTCCAGGCTATTTCTCATAAAGAGATACAATCTGCTAGACTTAGAAGAAATTGTAGGCATACTTAGCTAGAAAACACATGCAATCTCTTCCTTCCAAAATCATTGAAGCTTTGGAGTTATCACTCGTTATCTTTCTATTGTATTTTGTGGACAAGAATTCTACAGAATGCTGGATGCCTGTGAGTCTGGAGATCCGAGACAGCCCCTGGGTGATGCCTCTCGTGCTTGTCAGAGGCCTGCTGAGGGAATGGACATTAGTGCCTGCTTTCCCCACTCTGTTAGGCAGGCTCATTCCCTATCCAACTGCAACTGTCACTGAGTCTGCTGATTTGAAAGAACGCTTTGTAACTGGCTGCCTTGTGCTTAAGAGTTCTTGCAAACCTATGCTGGCAATCAGGGAGGCCAGAGTCAATAAAAAGAAAAAAATTAAATGGAAAGATGGTCTATGGCTTTTATTAAGGTTGGTGGCAACTGCTGTATTAGCTCCTTAAGAACCTCTCGGTGACCAACGCCTTCAGCAAAAATGGTCTTTCTGTGTTTACTTGGTGAAAAGGAGGGGGCTGTGAGTTGGCCCTCAGGCAGGGTAATCCGAGGTCAGCGCTCAGCTGGTGCCCATCGCACAGCAGGGTGGGTGGAGGCAATTCTCGCCAGGGCTCCTTGCAGAGGGTGGAGGGCGCTTGTGGAAGAACAGGTTGCCCAGTCTTGAGTGGTCATTGACCCTTTTCAGTATTTCTTGAGGAAAATGGAATGGTAAATTTCTAGGATTTGAAAGGTGGATGCTGGTCATCCAGGGACAACTCTTCATTTTCAGCAGAGGAGACAAATATGGAGAGGTGAGACCACCTGGCCTTGGTCCCACAACCAGAGGAGCTCACAGGCCCAGCCTGGAGCCCAGGGAAGGACCAGGACAGAGTTGTCCTGATGTGGCCCCTGCATGGTGGCCAGAGGGGCACCAGAGAAGCCAGAGCAGAATAGCAGTCAGAGGCAGGGTGACTGAGCGTGGCGAGGCTCACATTAAACAAACCTGGAAGGAGGTATGGGCAGAAGGGGGAGGCCTCACAGAGAAAGCAGTGCCCACCTCCCTTCCGCTCATCCTGAAACCTTTCCTGAGGGGGGGAAGATTTCTGTACCGGTAAGGCCTCCCTATCTCTCTTTTCTTTTTTTTCCTGGACTGGGGATTATTGTACTCATGGCCTGGGCACAGAATCTCATCCCCAGTGCATGTTTGTTTGTTTGTTTGTTTGTTTTTTGAAACAGGGCCTTACTAAGTCACTAACTTGCCCAGGCTGTGCTCAAACTTGAGACCTTTCTGCCACAGCCTCCCAGAGTGCTGGAATTATATCCCTGTGCCACCAGGCCCAGTGAGACTGTCTCATTTCTTAGGAATGACAGGCAGAAGAGGGGAGATTAAAAGAATAATTAGATCCTTTTAGCACAGAGAAGCCAAGAATCGATTTCTGGCTGAGTAACAGCTATAATCCAACCTTGATGGGGCTTTTCCTCGATATGATTATTAAATGTGCTATCCAGATCCAAGCCCCCTGTGGTCAGTCGGCTAGACGTGACCAGTTCTCCCCTGTCTTTCAGTCTCAGAGCTTCAGGAAGAAGGCATGAACGCCATCAACCTGCCGCTCAGCCCCATCCCCTTCGAGCTGGACCCGGAGGACACCATGCTGGGTAACTGCCTCCTGCCCCTTTGCATGAGCTTAGCACTTCCCTGCACAGCCACGCCACTCAGTGCTTTTTCTTTTTAAAGAGGAGAATGAAGTGCGGACGATGGTGGATCCAAACTCACGCAGTGACCCCAAACTCCAAGAACTGATGAAGGTAAGAAGCTGGGAGAGGCTTCCTAGTCATCCCCACTCAGCGGGTGGCTGTGGAGCTGCTGTCACATGCAGTCACAGCAGTCCCACCCTCCGATAGCTCGTGGTCATCTGATCCTGACCAGTATAGTGTTCATCATAAGCACCGGAGAAGTTGGGACCAAGGAGTTCACACTGGCCAGGACCGCACATTCACAACATCCTTTACTGCTTCCCTCAAGGACCCTCAAGCAACCTGTGAGGTAGTGTCACCCCTCTTTTCTAGATGAGGAAATTCAGCCTCAGGCTTCTCAGAGAAGGTAGATAAATATCCCTTCTGTCTGTTTCCTACCTACATCTGTGCCTCACTCTAGAATCCAAGAAGGCAATAGAAAGAAGGTGGTCAGGGCTGGAGGCCAGCAGACCTACATACTGGACCCTCATCTGAGCCCATGGGTGGGCTGGCTTCTGCATATTGGACATCCGGCCCTCTCCTGAGGTCACCGTGCTATACCCAGTGATGACTGCTCTGGTCCACTAGGACTCTGAGCCTGTCACTGTGCGTATTCAGCATGTTGGGCTATGGTGAGCAGGGGCCCTGGCCAGGGGCTAACCCTGGGCTATCCCGTGCTGGATGGGGCTGTGCTGCTGCCTGCCTAGGAGACCTTCAGTGGGGAGACCTGGTCAACGTAGGTTCTGACTGGCTCAGCCTCAGCACGGGTCTCCTCACCCAGACCTGCACCTGGGCTCAGTTTCACAGAGAAGGGTTCAGAGACACACACGGTTGCAGGTAGGCCAAGTCCTCAGGCGTTGACCAAGGCCCTGGCCTCACCCTGCAGGTCACTATGATTGCCTCGCTGTCAGGGAGAGCTTTTATTTTTTTCCCATGTCTAGACTACTTTGTCCATCTTTAAATACTATCTTTGGGATTCACTCATAGTCTCTTTTTAAGAATCTCCTCCAATAAGGTGAGTGCCCTCAACTTCCCCTTAGTACTATGAACTCCCCAATCCTAAGATGGGTACTTCTGATACAGTAACTCTTTAAGTGTTTCACTCCCCCAACCCCAATCTTCTTGAAGCCAGGCTGGGTATTACTGTGTTGGACACAGGCTGTGCCTGGTACACAGCAAGTACTTAGTAATCACCATCCTTTGATGGTGACACATCATCAAACTGCAGAAGCAACTGTTCTGAGTCAGGGTTGTGCTAGGGATCACCCAGCTGTGTAGTGACCAGAACTCATCCCTTTATGCATAAAACTGGTGCATTTGTGCTATAGTTTAGATCTGAGGTGTGCCCTCCAAAAAACCTCATGTGCTCAGAGGCAAGACCTTTGGAAGGTAAATGAATCGGGGTGCATGGCTGGCTTACTGTTGAGAGGTGGGATCAGGCTGGCAGAGGCAGCTCGCTGGAGGCGTGGCCTGGAGGAGTATGTCCCTTCCTGGCTCCTCCCTTTGCTGTCTGCTTCCCAGCTACCACCGCAAACCCCTCTGCCTTGCCGTCCTGCCTTGAAGCTGGCCAGCCATGGACTGAAGCATGAGCCAAAATACATTTCTCCTCCTTTAAGTTGTGGGTGTTGGTATTGTGGCTCAGCGATCAGGAAAGTGACTAAGATGATTTGATTATATGTACGTACTATCTTAGTAAATGTAAAAGCAAAGCAGTACACAAGTCGAAAAACGGACCTGGTGATACCTGCCTCCCGAGGGGGTTGTGTGCCTTAATGAAATGGAGCATTGCAGGCAGTGCCTCCACTTGGTGCCTGGCCCATGGAGGCCTCAGCCAGTGACAGCTGCTGAGGGCCAGGAGACCAGGGACCCTCTGCTGTCTCTAGCGTGAGTTTTGTGATCTTGGGCAAGCCTGTTCCCTTCCGTGCTGACCAGGCCCCCTGGGTATTGACCAAGGCCCTAGCATCACCCTGCAGGTCACTGTGATTGCCTCACTGTCAGGGAGAGCTTTTATTTTTTTTCTATGTCTAGACTGCTTTGTCCATCTTTAAATACTATCTTTGGTATCCACTCATAGTCTGTTGTTAAGAATCTCCTCCAATGACATGAGTGCCCCTGACTTCCCCTTACTGGGGCTTACAGTAGCCTACAATAGCTACCTCGTAGACTGTCCTCAGGGGAGAACGCTTAAGATGTGAGTCAGACTGTTGTTAATCAACTCTTACTTGGTAAGTCTTTTCTACCACCTAATGTGGGAGATACTTTCATCCTGTTTTGGAGATAGGGAAGCAGAGGCTCAGGAAGATAACGGACTTGCGTTAGGTCTGTAGATCATGGGGCTACACAGACACAAGTTCATAGACGACACAGTGCCTGATCTATAGATGACAGATAGGTGCACACACCATAGGTCACAGAGGAGTGGACACACATTCATAGATGCTAGAGGAACACAATGAAGTGGCATCCAAGGCAGCGCGTGTGTACAGTTGGGTTTCCATTTGTGCAACTCCAGAGCCCACCTGCTCTGAGAGTGTTGTTTGTTGTCGGAGAAAAAGCAGTGGGGCCAGAAGAGGTCAGCAGAGTTACTGATGCTGCCAGCCCCCGGGGCGACACCCAAAAACACAGAGGGCCTCCAGACTTGTGCTGCCTCTGCCTGTGGCATTGGGTCCTGTGGGTCACTCTTCTGTCTTTAAAGTTCATTTAGGTTTTAGTTGTCCAGGATATGAAAGCTGGACTATATGAAAATACCCCTTGACTTGACTCTTCCTCTTCATCTGTAGGTATTAATTGACTGGATTAATGATGTGCTGGTTGGAGAGAGAATCATTGTGAAAGACCTGGCTGAAGATTTATATGATGGACAAGTCCTGCAGAAGCTCTTCGGTAGGAGGGTGTCGAGCATGGCATGGAAGGTCACTGGGTCCCAGCGAGGCAGGTGCTGCACTTACCTGGAGGGCCTTGAATGCAACAGCCACAGAGCAGTGAGGGCTTTGGGATCTGTTTTACATGGAAGGGATCTGTTTTACAGAGCAAGTCTGATGACCACACATGTATGTGCCTCCCTTTTGAACCCAGTAGGGTCACCTCTAGAAGAGACAGTCAAGTACTTTTCTATGTTCACTATCCCCATATAAATATCTGAAGGAATACAGAAACTATATGTATGCATGTGCTATGTGTATGCACCTTTATGCATACACACAGACACAGACACACACACACACACACACATACACACAGATTGAGCATCTCTAATATGAAAATCCAAAGTGCTCCAAATGCTGACACCACAAGTGGAAAATTCCACACACCCGATCCTATGTGATGAGTCACTTTCAAAACATACAGGCACCAAAAGTATTTTTAAAAATTCCTTTTCAAGGCTGTGTGAGTCCCACCGATGTATGTGAACCATACGTGAATTCTGTGTTTATCCTTGAATCCCATCCTTATGGTATCTCATGTATGTGTGTGTATGTGAATATGCAGATTTTCCCAAATCTGAAACTCTTCTGGTCCCACATATTTTGGATGAGGGATACTGGACCTGTGCAAATGCAAATCTGTATATACACAAGTACAGTACCTATATGTGCCTTACTATGTTGTTTATAGCTGTTTATGGAAATACATGTGGGCTTCTCAAGATTCACGAACCCCATCTTATTTATATATCCAGGCACGTCCAGCACTAAATCAACGTGTGTTAAATGAGTGAATGAATGGCTAACATAAAATCTAGTAATTTCTAGGGAGCTAAACTGATTTGGTATTCAAATATAAATATTAATGAGTGTTAATATTTAAACGTTGTAAACTCCAACTGAATACAGGACGGAGATGAAGAAGCTTTGGCACATGGTGGTGTGAGAAGCTGTGGGCCTCACTGAGCATCTCCCCAGTGATACAGCTGTTAACCGCCCCAACAAACTTGTACTTGGAATCCAAAACTGTCTTGACATGTTCTGTGCTAGGCTTTCAAAGCAAGAACAGCACAAGGCCCCAGAGTGATGAAGCATAGCTGTGCAGTTACCAGCCTCCAGGGATGGTGACAAAGCAGCCCAACAACACTTCTGTGCAGCCCCCAGCCAGGGATCACCTATGATCATGTTAAGGTTATTTCAGACTTCAGCTTTTATGTCAAAAAGGTCATTGACTGCAGAGGGTATGCTTCTGTGAACTTAAACTTGGAGCTATAAGGGTGTAAGGATGGAAATACCCATTCGAAACCTATTGGTGGGATATCCAGAGAGAAAAAAATATACTGGGCATTAAAAAACATGTATTAGGAGCTCCTGGGAGGGACAGCAGGGAGACAAGATTTTGAGTGGTCTCTGTGACTTTGAGTTCCCCTCCAGTGATTTTAGTGTCTTCTTTCTTCCATAGACAAGCTTCTCGAAAGAGCATTTAGCATTCTGTATATCTGCCCCATCTTCCCACTGACTCTTCCGACCAAGAACTTCAATGCCAGTTCAGACTTCCTCTTTGGGCTGCACTGTCCCCTTCCCCAAAAAGGTAGTTTCTGGGCCTCATCCTGTCCCAGCTCTTATCCACCTCTGATACCTGCTTTTCCGTCTTTTCCGCTTTCCCTCATCGCTTGGTTTTTCCAGTTTCCATCTCAACCCTCTTTCTTTCATACCTGCTTCCTGGCTGGTGCCATCCACCCGTGGTGACCCCATCGGTTTCAGCCATCACCTCTACGTTAGTCACTCTCAGGTCTCTACTCAACCAGGGTATTGTCTCAGAAAGCGCGAGGTTATGGTTGGGTGGCCTTGGCAGACGTCCCCCCCGGGATGCCCACAGCCACCTGGTAACCAGCCTGCCCCACACTGGGCTGCGCATCTTCCCCCTTCCCGCCACGTCCATTCTGTTTCCCATTTCATTGACCGGTGTTAGCACCACAAAGACACCTGCTCAAATGAGAAACTTGGGTGTCTTCCTGAATCGCTTCCTCTCCTTCATCCCTCCTCTTGTTAGTCACAAGTTCTGACTTCCATAAAGGGCATCAGATCCATCCCATCTGCCAATCAGTACACAAAACCCTATGAAAGTACCTGAAACCTTACATGCTAGGTTTGTTGTTAACACTATTCCCTGCCAGTTCAGAACTTCTCATTTGTCTCAGCTTCTTTGGCCCCCAAATCCTTTTCTCTGTTATTCTGCTTCCTGCCTTGGTAACATTCTGAAGATCTTCCAGACTTTGGTACCAGAATCATGACTACAGGATTAACCTTACGACAATGCCTATCTGCATCACAGACTTCATTTGGATTTTACTAGCCCTTCATGTGATGTCTTCTTTCTTTGGTTCTAAAATCTAATCCAGGATCATCAAATCTCCTTTGTTCCCTTCAACTCACAACAGTTGCTTAATTTTTCCATGTGTTTCATGAGTGGGGTACTTCTTCTGAAGAGTGCTAGTCAGTTATTTTGTAGAATAGCCCTCAATCTGGACTTGTCTGAGATCTTCTCATGACTAGATTAAGGTTTTATACTTTGGGGAAGAATCCCACAGAAATGAAATTTCCTTCTCCGTGCATAGTATCTGGAACTACGGGTTGAGAGCTGCCCATGTAGGAAATAGAAACCTCCAAACTGCATTCCTACTGTGTCAGAGAGGACAGCCTTGGGCTGGTGATGGGAACTGCCATTGTGCTGGGAACTTGCTGCAGTGAACGCAGGGGCCAGCACTGGGAAGAGGTGTTGACACCATCCAGAGGGACCAGAAGGTACAGCCTCTGCTGTAACAGCTGCCTTTCCTGACACACTGTTCATGGTTGTTGCAATGGAGACACCAGATGTTGACCTGCCTCTTTATGATACTCATCCCATTGTGTCATAGGAATAATTCTAGCCCTTTCTGTATCACAGCATGAGAACCCCCACAAGCCCAAAGTAAGGAGAAAGTGCCTCCTCTCCCATGCCAAAGATTCACCTCCATACTTGTCCCTGGATTACCAACATGGAGGGCAACTGATGGGGGAAAGAGTCTTGATTCATCTCGAGGCTACTGTTACCCCATGGTGCCTACAAAAAAGTCACAGCATTTTCCAAAGTTGGGACACATTTCCAAGCATCTCAGTTATGCAGTCTGTCCATGATGAACTGTTATAATTGCATCCCTAAGACCTAGACAATAAATGTGACAGAGTAGATAGGAGATAGCAGTTTCAGGAAAATGTCTATACAGCATAATTAATCAGCTCTTTTGAACATGAGCCACTGCAGAGTCCTTATCAAGGTGTCCCAACTTGGAATGGCTGTGAATTTCCTTATGGTGCTTTCTTTTTTTTTTTTTGACCAAGCTGTATCTTTGAGCACGTGTAGGTACTGGGAACAGACGAGGCCTGTTGTGAGGGATGAGGGTGGTGAGGTTACAGGGTTCTTCCAAGTTTCACAGTAACATCTGACTGAAATAGGGCATCCCCAGGCATGAGATCAGGGAGGAGCCATTAGTCATAAATTTTCTATAGAAAGGGTTTTGGTTTTATAGTTGCATGTGTGTGATTCTCCTTCTCCCTGATGTACCCTAAAGAGTAAATTTTATGCTGATCTTAACCTCACCAAGTAAGATTCACTAAGCAAAAACCATTTGGTTGGCCATATGCTAACTGCTGAGTTTAGGGATATAAAAGTAAATATGCCACAGTGCTGTCTTTGGGTTCCCCACAGCACAGTAGTACAAAGGACTATAGGATATTGAGTAGGTATTTAGAAAAGGCTTCATCAAAGAGGGAAATTTTGAATGGAGCCCCACAGAAGGAGCAGGATTTGAGTCAGATGAGGAAGGGGAAGCACATTCTAGCCAACACTACAAAAGACTTGCTAGGAAGCCCCTGTTGAGTTTGCTGTGAGGCGGGGGGTAGAATATTGTAGAGACAAAGAGCAAGTAGGTTGGTGCCCATCTGCAATGGGGGAGTGCGATGTATAACCAACAAAGAAGCTGAGACCCTGTGTTGAGATCCTGGTTTCTAACATCATCTCAAGTAACAGGAACCAGAGCATCTTTAAAAATGGCAAATTTTAAGGCTGGGGTCAAAATATAAGAAAATGAGTCATCTCATAGTACCCAAAAGAAGTGATTTTAAAAACAAAGAAGAAGAAACCAAAAGCAAAAAAACCCACAAATATAGATGGGCCTACATGGTGAACATATCTAAGACCAACCCAAAAGAATTACCAATGGCTAGCGCTAAAATCAGCAGGAGGGAAGTGGATAGCAATGATGTTAGGTTGTAATCCAAAGCCTAAAATAAATACCCTTCTGCCATACAGAATGAATTGGAGTTGTTCGTAGGAAAATGGATGCACTTTGAGACCATGATATTAAGTTAGATAAATCAGACCCACAAGCTTAAATAATGCATGGATTCTTTTGTATGAGAAACCCAAGCTATAAATAAAGAGCAAAATAAAAGATAAACAATAGAAAGTAGGGAGATTGATCTTTCTCAAATGGGAAAGGGGTGAAATAAGAATTAAGATGTGTTATGTACACGTACCAATTCCCCACAAGGAATGTAAACATTATGCACTGCAAGCATGAACTCATAACACATAAAAACTATAAAAGTAAAATAAATACCCCTAAGTCCCTTCTGATATAAATAACTGTAAATGAATAAATGGAAGCAAAAAAACAACTTCCTCATAAAAGCCTTCTAAACAGTTCCTGTAGAAACTGTAGCCCCACTAAGGAGATGGAGACTAACTCTCTACTTGAGAAAGAGGAGTTTAGTGACTGGGTTCCAGGGAGCAGGGTCAGGGGAGGCTGTGAAGGGAGGACATCCCAGCTCTCTGGCCCTGCTCCCCCGGATTCATATCCTTATCTATCGCTGAGAAAAACACAGGGAAAAACTAGCATGCCTCAAAACTGATATGGTCATGAAGACTAAGGAAAGACCAAAAAGCTATCAGAGAAGGCTTAGTAGACAAGAATATGCATGGCACCCTAGACATTTTCCAGCAACAGGAAAAGGGACACCAGGGAAAACTAGTGTGAGCTGAACGAAGCAGGCAGTGATGCTGACATCATCAGCTGGGGCAAATGTGCTGTGAGGAGGTGGAAGCCTAACAAAGCCGGCATCAGGGAATGCCAGAACCATCTATACTATGTTTGCAACATTTCTGTAAATCTACGAACCGTTCCAGAATGAAAGTTTATGTGAAATAAAAGAAATGTGGCCCATCTTATAGAGGACCTTGAGCTAAGAATTTGTAACTGCTGATGGCTCATGAGCAAAGCCATGTGGCCAGGAAGATAAGCTTGGATAGTAGGTGGGCTACGTAAAGGTACTGGAGGAAACTTCTGCGAAGAGCATCTGTCCATATGGGGAAGAATGATGTTGAACTACAGAAGTAGCAAGTGGATAAAGACATCTTGAAGAGGGCCTAGTGATACAGGGCCTACAACTAGAGGAAATTAGGTCATCTGTACATGGGCTGTGCCGAGTGGGGTGGCTCTGTGAGAAGGAAAAGCAACCTCTTTAAGTTTGGCCACATTACCTTTGAGAGTTGCTTCCCATGCTTAAAAATACTTTGGCTGAAACAGCAGCTGTGCTAAAATTGAGACAGGGATAAATACGAAGGAGATCCGAGTTCCAGTCTTGGTTTCATCACTAGCACATTTCTCTGTGGCTCATATCATTCTTCTGTTAAACCTACAGAGCTGAGCTGCTTATCTTAATAACCACAGCTTCATGAAGCTGTTATAATTTAAATTTTAAAAATTTATTTCCTTTACAACACTGGCTACGTTCCAAGTTCCAGTAGATACGGATACCTAGTGGCTGCTATATTGGATGGTGAAGACATGAATGTTTCCATCATAAGCCAAAGTTCTGTGGGGCTGTAGCACATGAAAGTCTTCCTGCTATAATAATTATTGAGTCTAGGATTGTTGGAGATGACACATACTATTGTTCTTAAATTGGGAGAAGCATTTTCTTATCTCTGAAAAACTCAAGACCCAGGTGAAATTTTATTATCATTCCTTTATCAATAAATAGCTCTCTAAAATGTCTTACTAGGTTAAAAAAGCATGGTGAGAATCACATGTATACTTGCGTGTGCGTGCCTGTGTATGTGTGTGTAAGAGACACATCTAATGTATATTTCTAGAATAGCTCTGATAATCATCCACATGGAAAGGGGCTTCAATAGAGAGAGAAAAAATTATTACAGTTTGATTTTTTTCCATGTTAGATATTATTAAACATAAGTAGTTGAATATATTCATTTTCAGAGCAAAACTGAGGACATCAGTAGATGTCAAATAATATTTGATACTTTTCTAACAACCACCTCAAGTAAAACAGGAAGAAAAGGATTTTGTCTAAATATGATAAAGATCATTAAACAAAATCTAATAGTGAACATATTAAATAGATGAATAGCAAAGACATGATATTAGGAACAAAGCAGAAATAATGGCTGTTACCACTATTGTGTTTTAGAGGTTCTAGTTAACATAATAAGCTACGACAATAGATTTTATATCTTTAAAATTGTGAATGTGCCTAGTTCCTTAGATAAATCTTTTTGGTACAGCACATTTTAAAAATTTGGATAAGCTTTTAAAATCATGATTTTATATGGCATGGATAAACTGCTGTGAAAGAGAAGGAAATTCTTTTGATTCCACAAACAGCAAGGGAGTGTAAATCCAGTGGGATAAGAGCTAATTCCTAATGGTTTTCAACCTGAGGTTTAATGGGGTACACCTACAAGGTCAGGAAACAGCCTGAGTACAGTCTGAGCAGGAAAGTGATTGGATCAGAGACCAATGAACAAAGCTAGAGTCTTTGAAGGGCAGATATTTCAGTAGGTAAACTAGGAAACCTTGTTGCAGAGAGAGACAATAAAGGTAATTATCTGTTTCAGCTTTGTATGTAAATGGAACAAAAAGGAAAAGGTCTGCCCTGATCGTTCATTATTAAAAGTCTGTACTTACATAGATTGATAGCTAGGATTCACACTACTTTAGTATACTTGAAAAGCCCTAAGATAAAAATTTGGTTAAAATTTGTCCCCTGTTACTAGTGCTCCAAGGCAGAAAGAAACATTTCCTTCCTTTAAAGAGTAATAAACTGTAAAGCTAGGCCACAAAGACTCCCAAAGATAAAATTCCAAGGAAAATGTTCTCAAAACCAGAAATCACCAAAGACATGAGCAACAGGACCCCATGAGCATTGTCAACAGGAACACTGAACTATAGATTGAGCCCACACATATTATAAGTATTATGAACTGCTCAGTTGTGGAATATAAAATGAGCATATTTAATTTGTCAAAATATTTATTGAAAGAAGAAAAAAGAAAAAACTGTCAAAACTGGACAGGTAGATGTGAAAAAGAACAAAACAGAATTTCTGAAAGTGAAAAATGTGTAACAATGAAAATAGAAACAATAGAATAGATACAGCTGAAGAAGGAATTAACAATCTGAAAGAAATAACCCAGACTATAAAAAGACTATGTGGTAAAGAATGAGGAAGAGAATTTAAGAACATAGAAGTTATTCTAAAAAGATCTAACATATCATTAATTGAAGTTCTAGAAGGAAAAAAGAGCATGGCGTATTCTAAATATTTAAACACACAATGAAAGAATTTTCTAATATTGATGAAATATATGAATTCTCAAATTAAGGATGTTTAGTGGATCCCACATAGAATAGTGAAAAGTCTATACATACTTCACATGAAACCTAAGAATGCTGAAAACAAAGAATGATTCGAAGTAGATAGAAAAGATAGCTTTTAGTGTATAGTTCCTTTATAAATACTCTTTCAGAAATAATAAAATACAAAAGATATTGAAATATTCTCAAAGTGCCTAACAATTATCAACATAATGTTGGTACCCAGCAAAACACTATGCATTGAAAATTAAGGAGAAAACAGTCATTGTCATCAAAGAAAAACATAGAGGGTTTACTACCAATGGACCTTCATGAGGGAAATTTCTAGAGTGTACAATAGGAAGAAGAAAAGTGAACCCAAAAGAAACATGCAGAATGCAATAAAAAGAAGTCAACAAATATCATAGGTAGGCAAATAAAACATCATGATAATGTCTGTTAATTTTAAAAAATGAAGATAGGCATGATGGGACATGCTTATAATCCCAGCACTCTGGGAGCTGAGGCAAGCGGGTCCACACAAGTATGAAGCCAGCCTGGGCTAGATAGTGAGTTCAAGGCCAGCCTGAAGTACATATAGACCTTATCGCAAAAAAAACAAAAAGAAAAGAAAAAAAAAAGAAAATAGAAACAGACTCTCATACAACCATCACATATATGTGAGGAAATATGTGATTATAGTCACAATGAGCTGAGATCCTTATAGTGTTTAGCATGTAAGTAAAAATATTAATTAAGGCTTTCAGTTAAATATGCATAATAAATTTTCTGTGGCAGAAAAATGATAGAAACAGAATGTGTAACTTCTCTATTAAAAAGTCAAATGAGAAAGACTAAAAAGCTTAATCTATATAAGGCAAGAAAAAAAATTTAGACAAAGATGGAAAGAGAGAAAGGATTGGAAAAGCAGGATGAATAAAATATTCAAAATATGCCCTTAGAAGTGAATTCAAGTATATCGCAAAATTCAGTCAATATAAATTGACTTTATCCATGTAAAAGACAAAGACAAACAGACTAAATAGCAAAACAAAATCTTGCTAAATTCTGTTTATAACACACACAGCTTAAATATAGGAGGACACAGAAAAGTTGAAAGAAAAACAGTGTAAATAATGATTGCTAATAAGGAGAAAGTTGAAGTGACTATTCTGTGTCATATAGAATTGCCTTTAAGGCAAAAAAAAAAAAAAAAAAAAAAAAAAAAAAAAAAAAAAAAAAAAAATATATATATATATATATATATATATATATATATATATATTACTACAGAGAGTATTACATACTGAGAAGCAGTTAAAATCCCTAGAAAGTTATCTGCACTTCTGTACACTGAATACATAAAAACCAAAATGACTCTCATTTCAAGAACTTGACAAAACAACTGTTGGTGGTAGATTTTTAACACATATCTATTATTAATGTATTAAGAAAGAATCTCATAGAGAAAATTCAAACAGTATAATTAACCAGCTCTGACTAATCTGCATATGGTATATGAACTTAGTTACTTTTCTCCTTGTTGAGACAAAATACTCAATACAGAAGTTAAAGGGGGAAAGAAGTACTTCAGCTCACAGTTTGTAGAGGTTTCAGTTCATAGTTTGCTGGTCCAAAGTAGGGTGGCCTGGCAGAGGGGCATCTTACAGAAGAAGTACTGTATCCATGGTAAGCAGGCAGGAGACAGCAAGCAGCAGCAGCCTCCCTTTCCCTTTTATTCCTTCCAGGGTACCCATACACAGGGTGGGCCTTCCCATTAGCCACCCCCACAATTATGCTAAACCAATCAGTGGGCTACTTTAGTATGTATGCACCCTTAATCCTAGTGCCACACCCTTAATCCCAGCATCACAGTCTTAATCCCAACACCACACACCCTACATCCAGCCACCTCTTATGGCCACACAAGGCTTTGGGGGAGGATACTGGATGCAAGCCATAAGGACATGATATACCCACAAACCAAAGTGTTCTCATTTTTTTCATCTACACATGGAACTCTTATAAATTGTGTATCCATAAAGCAAGTCTCAGCAGATTAGTATATAAACCAAACTCTCTTTGATGGCAATTTAAAAATAAAATAAAACTTACCAAATGCTCCCCATATACTTGGAAACAAAAATGTTTGCTAAATAGTTAAGGCGTTAGTCATAATAGAAAGAAAGTTTTACATACTCTAATTCTTTGAAGGGTAGTCACATTAATATGACAGCTGTTATTTAGAAAATCTCAATTCTTTCCACTATTTGGGGTAACTGAGTTTATTCTACCCTATCTTCATAACTTTTTATATATTATTTCATTGTTCTCTAAAAATCTCTCCAAAAAGCACCTTTTATCTAACTTCAAAAATGACTAAAATGTTCACAAAACAATCTACTTGAGATTTTCTAAATCATATCCTATTTTAAAATCAATGCTTCATATAAAATTAATCATGAACAGTATGTAGCACTATGTATAGAAATACTCAAAAACCATTTTTCTGCAAGAATAAAGCATCAATAATAAAAAAAATTGCAAAGAACCAGTAATATTAGCATAACACTGAACAAAGAAGAAACTAGGAATCTTAAAAAGGGAATTATTTTGAAATCCTAGTAAGATGAAGTAAAGTTACTATTTAACTATAGAAATATTTGAGTGGGCGTGTCAACTTCTGAGGGTTAAATACCTTAAAATAAAGTAAGAAGTAGGAATAGCAGAACAGGTTCTCATCTAAACCTTTGGGGGAAAAAATTGCATTGAAATAAGTAGTCTAAGCTTGCAAAATAGGGGTAACAGTGTTTTATTTGCATACCCAGAGAATGATGAAGACACAAGTAATAAAAGTACTAATGAAGGGATTTTGTAAGATGAATATATATAAGAAGAGACTCTTCTTATATATGAAACTTTTATCAGCTATAATCAGCAATACACACAAGGAATTATTACAAGTTTATCACAAATAGAGGAAAAATAGGCTATAACCTGGCAATGTATCTACAGGAAAATGGTTGAGTATGTAACAAGCCCTATAGTATATTCTGCAGTTTTTTAGACTGTTTTTTTTTTTTTTTTATGGTAGCCGAGATCGAACTCATGACCTCATGCTTGCCAGGCAGGCGCTTGTGCCACTGAGCTAAATCCCCAGCCCCTGCAGTTTTTTAAAGAATGAATTATGTCCACATGTATTGACCTAGAAATATGATATATTTGTGTGGGGGAAAAAGGCAGTAGCAAAAAGAAAAAAAGAGCATACACTATAATCTTATTTTTATTAAAGAATTCTCTCTGTGTGAATAAAGATTACTTTGAGATAGATTCTCTATGCAAATCCATTTAATACCAATATCAATGTCTAAAATAAAACATCCAACAACAGAAAATTCAGATAAACACAAAACATAATGACTAAAGTGGAAAAAAATAAAGCAGGGTTACATTTTCTAAGAGCTCTACATTACAAAAGAAATAATGCAAAGCCGTAAAGACCTGTCTCCTAAATAAGCAATGCCAGATGCTAAACAACAGAAAAACATATTTTAATTTTAGGAAGAGTGCATTACAATTGTAATAGCACAGACTCGTTAAAAATACCGGTGGAAACAGCAACGCAGCCAGCATGCTCCACTAGGTAAGGTGTAAAATCTAATCAAGGAAAATCTCACTTCTCCTGCGCACACACTTCTGACACCAAACGTGAGGGCTTTCCACACCGGGTGATTCTCAGACTTTCTGGGTGTCCCTGCAATTTAGTTCTGACACTACCTTAAATTAGTGCAGCCCCAAACGTTAAGGGTGCAATCCCTCAAGACCATGCCCACTTCACAAGGCTGGGCTTCCTGTGCATCTGACCAACTGGCTGTGGATCAGGGGTCCCTGGACCCTCTCCTCTGGTTCAGCAATTTGCTAGAGTGGCTCACAGACCTTAGGGAGGCACTTGAATGTACCAGTTTATTATAAAAGATGTAACTCAGCAACTGCCAAGTGCAAGAGATACACAGGACAAGGCATGGGGGTGCTCAGAGCCTCCAGCCCCTCCCTGGGCCCACTGCCCTCCAGCATCATATGCTCACCAACCCCAAAGTTCTCTGAATCCCTTCACTCTGGGGTTTTTTTGGAGGCTGCATTGCCAACACATAATTCATTAACTCGCCACTGGTGATGAATTCAACCTCCACTCCCCACTCCCACCCCAGAGGGCAGGGAGGCTGGAGTGAGGCTGGAGTGCTGATAGCTTTGCTCACTGGTTAATTCCCCTGCTAATACATCATTTTGGAAAGAACTCTGGACAAAGAAGCACATGTAATAAGCAATGTACCTGTCACCCCACTACCCAAGAAGTTTTAGAAGATCTGTACCAGAAAGGGATGCGGAGACCAAATCTGTGTCCCTTTTCTTTTTTTTTTTTTTTTGGTACTAGGAATTGAACTCACGACCTCGTGCTTCTGTGTTCCTTATTATGGCTCACCGGTGTTCGTTCATTTGTGACAGTGTTCCTCCACGTAGTCCAGGTTGCCCTTGAATGTGGGGTCTTCCTGCCTCAGCCTCCTGAGTGCTGGAATTACAGGCATGGGCCATCAAACATGGCTGGCCCACCAGTTTTTAGCAAATGAGAATGAAATAGATAAGAAAAAGTGGTTGACCTAGAAAACACTCAGAAACCTAAGCTATTCACTCTGAGTCCCCTGCCAACAGATTATAAATATGAAAATTCATAGACGGTGATGTCATCAGTATAGCGTGGCCAGCAAAGAAGTGGCTGCCATGCCGCTTCTCTCCTCCTGCCCCCACCCCAGCCCCCTCTCATTCAGTCATCAACAACCTACCCGCGCAGTCTTTTCCTCCCAGCCAACAGAAGGTTTCAGAAGTTTCTCAGCCTGGCCCTCTGGGCAGCCTCTAACAGATTGTGGTTGTGGTGTACAGTGAAAACATCTTGCCTCTGTGAGACAGTTACATCACCCAGAAATAATGGAGACCAAAAACAACAACAAAAAACTTGCCATTTCTTCACTAGAAGAGGACACCAGATAAGAATTCCACCCAGAAATGGAGAAAACACACAAACAACCTAGCAGCACTCAGGTTCTCTTCAAGGTTTAACATCCGAGAGAAAGACATGGAGACAGATGCTTATTACATTATTATACCCTTGCACTTCGGAAATGAAGGATGCCCGGAGCAACTAGGGAGAAGAGAAAGGTAGGATTTCAGGCAGTCACCGATGACAGGCGCCTGAGATCATCCTACAAAGGTGCTGAAAAGGGTGTGGGAGCCCACGGAACCTGCAGAAAGTCTCCAGCGGGCAACCTCATCTTTAGAGAATCCCCCCGGGGGCATCTGAATTCTGGAAGCTGCTGTTACCCAAAATAAATGATGGAAGCCTTAGGGATGTAAACCATGCGTGTAAAGGTTTTTGGTTTTTTGTTTGTTTGTTTTTTGTTTTTTGTTTTTAATAGCTCTTGGGGGCTGGGGATTTAGCTCAGTGGCCTAAGCACCTACCTGGCAAGTGTGAGGTTGGGAGTTCCATCTCCAGGACCAAAAAAAAAAAAAAAATACTCTTAAAAATGTGAAGGCAAGACGTTTTAAACACACTTCAGAAGGCCAGTTCTGTCAATCCTGAGTGAGTGGTGGAGTGAGGTTAGATGAACTTAGAAGCAGGTGACATATTTCCCATCAAGGAGGTCCAGAAGTTGTTCTTGTGCTTTGTAATGGATTAAAATGCAAATTTAGATTCATAAATGATTAGACGGTATTTTGTGTCAACATTCTTTGATTGAACCATTGCCTAATGCTTTTATTCTTGACTTCCTCCCACCTCAGTCCTGGGGATTGAACCCAGGGCTTTGCACATGCTAGGCAAGTGCTTTACAGCTGAGCTACACCCCTAGCCTCAAGCCCAGAAAGATTTATTTTGTTTTTTTCCTTGCTTAGAATTTTTATTTTTTGAAGATGCTCTTATAGGCTTATGGAGACATGGAAACGACCACCCTATGAAGATCTGTGGCTAAATTCACAACATGTGGTGGCAGTAATAACTCTCATGTCTTCCACCTGGCTGGCAACCTCTGTAGGATACCATCAGTCTTAAGATGCAAGCTGATTTTAGGGGTGTTAACATGTGAAGAGTGTGTGCCTTACTCTTGATGAAATATGACACATCAAATGAATTACCTTCCAGGTGGGGTTAAAAAGAAGGTGCTGCCAGGGTGTTTTGTGGCAGTCAGAAAACACTTTTTTTGCAAATTTAAAAAAAGAGGAAAAGAAAGTATTCTAAAGGATATAACTGCATGTATATTTAAGTGTGTAGGATTGATAACCATATTACTGAGTTTTTGTTGGATAGGTGACCAGAACTGTTTGCAGTCTCACTGTTTAAATGTCCACTTTGTATGCTTTACTTATATAACTTGAACAACTGCTTCTAAAAGGAAAATATGTAATTATCAGCTAGTGATTTCTTACTGGGGTTTTTTTTTTTTTTTGAAATTATGTATTATTTCTACCCTCTTTCTGTTTTTTTTTTCTTTAAATTAAAAAAAGGGAAAAAAAGAAGGTGCTTAAATCACATACAATAAATAACTGTGCATGTTGTATACAGTCTGTCAGATACAGTAAATATTGTATGCAAGATGCCTTAAATAACCTGACTGATTGCCGAGGAGAAACAAAGAAGGCTGCCCAACGCGGGTACAGAGGGGTCCTCTGAAAAGGTGGAACTGAGAAGAGGAGAGAAACCCCAGAAGGATGGAAGAGAGTTCAAATATGCTAGGCGAGGCAAAACACCCTATTTTCTGTGATCCTGAAGGTTCAAGACAGTCAAAACAACTCTCCCACTCCTGGTACTACTGGTCCCATCCCTAGGTGAGCCGCGAGCCCCTCCCCTGGAAGGTGCTCAGGGCGGTCAGCCTCTGTATCAACCAACTGTGGGCCAAAAATCAAAAGAAAATTGCATCTGTCCTGAACCTACACAGACCTTTTTGCTTGTCATTTATTCCCTAAATAATCCAGTGTCGTAGCGTATAACTTAGCGCTGGCATCGTACTGGAATTATAAGTAATCTGGAAATGATTAAGGTGTACAGAAGGTTGTGCATAGGTCATGTGCAGACCTTATATAAGGGCCTTGAGCATCCATGGATTTTGGTGATGACAGGGAGATGGTAGGACGAATCCCACGCGGGTATGAGGGACCACTGGGTGTATTTGGGAAGCAAAATGCCAGGAATGAGCGAACAGGTGCATAAATTGGGGCTGTCTGCAGCCCAGGGTAACAGCCGCTCTCTTTTTTCCCTTTGTCACCCCAGAGAAACTTGAGAGCGAAAAGCTCAATGTCGCAGAGGTCACCCAGTCAGAGATTGCTCAGAAGCAGAAACTGCAGACCGTCCTGGAGAAAATCAATGAAACCCTGAAACTTCCTCCCAGGAGCATCAAGTGGAATGTGGACTGTGAGTCGTACAAAGGGGAAGGGCGTCCTTGGTGGTACCACGGTCCCTCCCCTGTGGCTTCTCCAAGAAGCCATCAGGCCCCAGATGCAAACCCATTTATCTTTGAGTGAGATGCACCCTTAGAAAAAGAATTTATCTAGCATCCTCTTAGGGGAAGAAAGCAAAAGGCCTGAAGCCAGTATTTCTTTGTGTAAAATGCTGTCTCTAGAAACATCACATGAGATTTGGAGAAGAAAGAGACTTGTGTTTATTGAGCCGCTTCTGAGACCCGGTACAGTCTTTTGTAAAACCTGCCATCTTGGATAGGTAGAGGCTTCGGGAAGCTGAAGCCCATATGTCCAGGTCCAACCCACACCCTGACAAAACCCTCCTCCTTCCTTTGCCAGAGGAGTAAGGATAGGCTGAGATCACAGGCACTGGAATGGGGTTGTTCAATACCGCTTTCACAGCTACACCACTCACCAATCTCAAAGCATGAGCCATTCATTGTCTACGGCTCAAGAGCCCGGTGTCTAACCTAGGCTTCCTGTGTCCATCCACGTTGAATCAGAGGGCCAGAAAAGCTCATAGTAACAATGTATTTCTCAAAGGGAGTCCTTTGTAATGGATAAGAACATGAATTTTTACAACACAAATGAAATGAGTAAACTATGTGTTTGCTTTAAGTATTAGGGATTAGGTAGTATATTTAGTACATGTAGTTTATACAATTTATAGTGAATACCCCCCAGCCCCGGGGGAGGGGGAGGGCGGGGGAAGCCTTCAAACTTGGGAAAGTAAAAGAAATTTTCACCTCTAAGCTAAGTGACCCAGTAGCTGCTAGTGGCAAAGTTTCCTTCAGGTTTCTCACATCTGATGTTGAAGTGCAGGTGACAAGTGCCTGCTTCAGGGGAATTACACCTCTGCTGAGGCAGCCCTGCAGCAGGGCATGCTCTGCCAAGCCCAAGGAGACCCCTGAGGGTGGAGGGAAAAGGGGCTGTAGCTGGCCTCCGAGAGGGGCTCTAGCTCCCCGAATCCCAGGAATGCTAACAGCACTTGGGTGGGGGGGTCACTAGTTTGAACAGTGTGTGTATTTTGGAAATCTGTAGTCCTGAGTGTTAGAATTCCTCAGAGAAAGAGCCCTGCTTGGCCTCCATGACGCTGTCCGATAGGATCCTCTCTCCATATATCAGAATACAACAAAACAAACACTTGACCGTGACACCCCATTTGGAAAGGCCGAAATAGAAAGATGGGACTTTTTAAACTCATATCAACAGCATTGTCTTAATGCAGGTCTAAATGTTATCTTAGGTTCATGACTGCTGTAATCGCAAAGTGTACATCAGAAAAATATCTTGTATTAGCACTCCATTCTAGCTATTTTCATTTTTCTTGCTGTGGTCACTTTAATGCATATTTTTATTTAGTTCAGTGACATACACCATTGTGCTTTGTCGTTTTCTCTTAATATTTAGCAATACATACTTTCCGTCTTTGCCTTTATAATTATGGCTCTTTATAACCTTTTCTGTGTCTTGGGGTAGATATCCTTACAGTTCACTTATACCCTTGGTTCACAGTAATCATTTTAATGATGTTCTTTAACCTGTGGATAATATCAGATAGTACCAAGCCAGAAGTCCTAGCTTGTGTCTGCTTCTCTTGAATTACTGCCGGTACATTCTTCTAGAACAGAGATGAATTGCCAGGTCCGAAGGGATGATTATCTCAACAGCCCTGAGATGCCTCGGGATGGGGAAAGGCTGGGCTTGTGTATGGGAGACTGGGGTTTGTCCTATAAGAAGTTCTATCCATCTCTCCTCTCTCAGTTGTCACCCTGCCTGTGTATCTGGGGACACTGTGTCACATTTCTGCTTAGCAGGGGTGATTTAGGACTTTGGGAATTTGGTTTTTCTTTTTTCTATTTACAATAGTAATGTTTAGTATGGAAAATTTTTAAATTTTTTATGGAAAAAATGTACAACATTTCCTAGCAAAATGTTATGAGAATAGCCACGGTTAATATATTACATGTTATCTTTAAAATAGTCACTCAGGGTACAAGATATGGGTATAAAAATTTCTCCAATCAATATTAGTACAAATCTTCCTTTTTAATGAACTAAGAGACTCTAATAGTACAACTGCCTTGCATTTTTCCCCTTTTTCCTTCTGTCCTTTACCCTTTACCCACCCTGGTTCTTTTTCCTTTTGAATCTCCTCCTATTTCACAGTATCTACTGTGCATTTTGAACCTCATTTAATCTTTCAGTTTCTTACCAAGGGAGACCATGTGATGATTACACATGGAAGTTTGATTTATTTCACTTATGAGTATGGTCTCAAGTTACATCCATTTACCTACAAAAATCTCATATTTTTCCTTCTTTGTGGCTGAATGGTACTCCATTGTACAAAAATACCACATTTTTTTAATCCATTCCTCAGTCAATGGGTTGCATTTTTATTAATAAAAGTGCAGATATAAGAAATCTAAATATTAACATCCATCTTATATTATTTACTGGCTGCTTTGTGCTCTTCTAAACACAACATATTTTTCTCCTTGTAATCCTTTCTCAACCACACAATGTAAGAATTTTTATTATCTCCATTTTACAGATGGGAAAATCAAGGCATGGGATGCTGAGACATCATAAATGTCAGTTTTACGAGGGTGAAGGTTCTTTTGCTTCTTCACTGCTGTATCCCTGGAACTTGGCAGAGTGCCTGGCACATATGAAGCACAACAGTATCTGCTAAAGGAGTGTCACCATCCCGAGGCACACAGTTGACGAACAGCAGAGCCAGGAATCAGAGCCTGAAACTCCCCGGCAGAGCCTGGGTGCAGCCCTGAAGCTGCCCACCCAGGGACAGGCACTGTGACCGCTGTGTGCTGTGTGTGTCATAAATAGCTAAGTCAGCTGAGCACTGCAGTCCTCCCTTTTCCAAGGGTAACAGGTTCTACGACACCCCATGAATTCCTGAAACCACAGGTCGTACCAAATCTTACCTATACTATTTTTTGCCCATTCAGACCCAAATTTAATGCCTTTTCCCTCTTAACTGAGAATTTATCATACAGTGTTTGCAGTTTAAGTGCAACAGTGAAAGTAGCACACATTTTCTTTTTCTCCGTTTCATGGCTAGAATGTTCATCTTTATCAACGATCTTAATCTCAGCATACGATTTTTTTTCATATTGAAAAGTTTCAGCTTTTTGCTTAAAGGAAGCACTTCGGTTTCGTTTGTTTGTCTGTTTGATGGTTTTTAGGTAGATACTCACTGTGTAGCTCAGGCTGGCCTTGAACTCTATGTAGCTCAGGCTGCCCTTGAATTTGCCTCAATCTTCCTGCCTCAGCCTCCAGAGTGCTAGGATTATAGGCATGTGCCATCATGCCTGGCTAAAGGAAGCAGTTCACACCTTCTTGATGGGATGTCTGAATTGCCAGCATCACTATTCTTGAACTTTGGGGCAATCATTAAGTAAAATAACACAAGCGTCCTAATTCCAAGATGATCAGTCTCATAACTGAGGTGGCTACCAGGCTGCAAACAGATGAGTAGCTCATTCAGCATGGATATGCAGGACAAAGGGGTGACTCACCTCTGGGGCAGCTAGAGGCACTGTTAAGGCTTTCCTCTAGATGTCCCCTCCAAGCCTCATGTGGTCATAGGTGGGGCTCTTTCAGAAGTGGCTAAGGCTAGAATATGTGACGCTGGAATTGATTCACATTGCAATGCTAGGATCAAGGGCCCTAGGGTTAAGGGTGTGAGTCTACCCACCCAGAGTGGCCTGGATAAGATTAAAGAGATAGAAACAGCTGTGGTCAGCCCTTGTTATTTTGCTACCTTCTGCCTGCCACGAAGTATTTCTCCTCTGGGATCCCCCCTCTGCCACACCACCTTGCCTTGGAGCCAGCTGACTATGGACTAAAACCTCTACAAACTGTGAGCTAAATAAACCTTAGCTCTTGGATATTGGGTATTTTGTCTCAGCAACAAGAAAAAGTAATTAAGATAGAAGCCCAGCTCCAGAATTCACATTACCCAGAACAGCATGTAATGTAAAACTTGCACATTGTTTGTTCTTGGAATTTTCTGCTAATGTTTTTGGACAACAGCTGATCTTAGAAAACGGAAACTACAAAAAGGAAAACTTCAGATAAGGGGGAATACACACACACACACGCGCACACACTTTTACAAAAATGAGATCAGCCTATGTATGTTGTTTGGAAAATGTATGTCTTCACAAATCATTAAATATTTTATAGGTCACCATTTTTTCTCAATCCTGGAGATTGATCTAAGGCTTCCATTACAGCCCTTTTTATTTTTATTTTGAGACAAGGTCTTGTAAGTCACTAATTTGCTAAGGCTGTGCTCAAAGTTGTGATCCTACTGCCTCGGCCCCCAAGAGTGCTGGGATTGCATGTGTGTACTACCATGTCCAGTTCACATGTCATGTTAATATTATATGGCATTGTATGTCTTATCATAATTTGTATAACTACTGATGAGACATTTAGATTTTCTTTTTTTTTTTCATTAATATCAATCCTACGTGATGAGTTGTCTTTACTGATATTGATAACCATATTCTTTTAGGATGAATACCTAGGAGGTGTACTTTAGGGCTTTGCAAAAGGTATGTACATTTTTAAGATCATAATACATTATCATCAAATTGCTTTCAGAATGTTATACCAATGTCTATTTCCACTGCAGGACATGTTTATATGACTGTTTCTAACTTGGCTGCTCTTTGTCCAGCTGTCTTCTAGCTCTGGAGTGACCCTCTCAGTGCAGCAGCTACAGTGCCTCATTCGTAGGTGAAGCTGGACTCTTGGTCTTATGGTGGCCTCCTTTCCTGCCCAGCGCTGGGGGAGCCCCCCTGGGCTCCATGAGAGTCAGCAGTGATGTGGGTGCCTGAACACAGGGCACATGTTAGTTATTTTTAACTGAAAGATGGCATAGCCTTAAAGAAAAGTGTGCTAGGATAGCACACTTAAATGATCTTTCCAGACTAGCATCACTATTTTCATTTTTAAACTGTGCCTTCCAGAGCATTAGCTAGAAGTACTGGTTTGTATATACATGTATATATACACCCACACATATATATGTGTGTATATGTGTATGATATTTCTGCAGGTACATCCCCATAAATGTATAGTATTACCTTGTTTCTATTCAGTTTTCCTCTAACATTACATTTTAGTATTCATGGCAACATTTTCTTAACAAAGATTTTCAATGCATAGAACGATCCCATTCTGTGAATATCCCATAACTTTGGAAACAGTGATTATTAAACCAGGCTTGTCAGATGAGGTGATCCCGGAACTTCGGGAAGTTGAGGCAGGAGGATTGCAAGTTCAAACCCAGCCAGGGGATCTTAAAAACAAAAAAGACTGAGGCTGTAACTCAGCACAAAGGCCTTGGGTGCAAAACAAACATGAAATAAACCATGCTTGGTCCAGCAGGGATTTCCAAGAAGAAAGTCAGGCGTTACTGGATGGAGAAGCAGCCATCCATGGGCTGCAGTTAGGATGTGGGGACCTTCCGTGTTTGTGCTTTTTTCATGAGTTCTGCCTATCAACTTGACTTAAAAAAAGGTTTGAAAATCACTGATTTAACCATCTGCTTGCTACTGAACTTGTTTTCCAGCGTTGTTTTTGACGATAATGTCTTAGTACACTAGTTAACATCGGTGTCCACAGTGTGTGTGTGTGTGTGTGTGTGCAGCCTCAAGGACAGGCCTAGCAATGGCAGGACAGTTCTGACTGGAAAAACAAACTGGTTTTTGCCTCTGTCCCTCAACAACCCTGCCATGTCAGTGGGTCAGTCCCAGCCAGGAGTCTTTTGCAGGTTTTTGTTTTGTTCTGTGCAGTACTGGGGGCTGGGTCCAGGACCTGGTGTGTGCTAGGCGCATAATCTACCAGGGAGCTACATCCCCCCGGCAAGACCCTCTTTTCAAGGCTACACCTATAGGTCCCTTTTGGTGCATGGTGCCCTGAATTAAAACTGCTAGAAGGCTGGGCACCCACTGCTTGGTAGATGAGAAAAACACTAATTTCATGAGGTACATATAGTGATACTGCTGACTCCTGCTCCTGGTCAACAGAAAGCCTTCCTTGAAATAGTGATGATAACAAAAACTCTAGTGAGTGCCAAAGGAATGTCTGAATTATTTCCTTTCTAAGTGATTTCTCAAAGATTTGGCTAAAGCAGACTGACCCATGGATCCCAGGGAAGGGAAATGATACCTAATAACGGTGGGTTGTGAGTTCTGAGTTCTTGGAATGGGTGTTCTGGCCTCTGCTCTTGAGTGTCCCCTATCATGTGGAGCTGTGATGCTGGTACAACCACAAGGACAGATCTTCCTTTTGTGAAACAGGAAGTGGAGAGCACCAGTATATTTCAATTGCCTAGGCATCAGGTACTTTTACTCCAGTTTATATTTTTTAGTATATATTTTATATGAAAATATATAACATACAAACATAAAAATCTGCGCAGTACCTTCATTACCTCTGGAAAGCCTTACAACCTGTGCTTCCTTGCAGACACTTATTCCCACTGCCCAAGGTCAGGTAGCGAGGGAATAAGTAGAAGAATTCGAAAGCCAGGTATCTCCTAAGTAAGTGGCAGCTGTAAAGTCAAATTTCAAGCTCCCTGACACTATATGTACCTCATGAAATTAGTGTTTTTCTCATCTACCAAGAAAACCACAACCCGATTGGGCCCAGTCTTCCCTAGTGGAAAGGGCGTAACATTCAGCACAGGGCTTGGTGGCTGCTGAGACTGATAGACCTCAAACATGCCCTCCAAGGCACTCAAGGGAGCAGCGGAGGGATCTCAAGGACCTTAAAGCCCCACACAAAGGAAGGGACCGGTGTTCCTGAGTTACTTGTGAGCGGTCTTAGGCAGGGGAAGTGATGATAATTCAGAGTTTCCGGTTGGTGGGAAGGGAGAGTACAGAACAAGCTTGCTCATGGTTATTCGAATGGAGTGACCAGGGGTCTGGGGCTTGGGCAGTGGTCCAAGCTCAGAATTCAGCAGATGTCAGGGTCCTGATGAGAACCTGGGGCTCCCTATTGGAAGTCCAACAATAACAGGACTTAAGAAGCACTCTATGAGACCTAGCTGAGAAGTGAGGGTCCTAGGAGGTGCTGCATGATGACCACGGGTATCCCCTGACCTTCAGGGTGGAATAAAGGGGCACTGGGTCTGGTACCGTCCCATTTTGAATATCTGCTTATATTGCCTAGAATCTAGCAGAAGCTCTAATTTTAAAATCCTCTTCCCTTTTAGCTGTTCATGCCAAGAGCCTGGTAGCCATCTTGCATCTGCTGGTTGCTCTGTCTCAGTATTTCCGGGCACCAATCCGACTCCCAGACCATGTTTCCATCCAGGTGGTTGTGGTCCAGGTAAGACAGATACCACTGCTAACATCTGCACCGTTAAGGTATCCTGAGTTCCTATGACAGTTAAGACACTTAGATTAGATTGTTGGGTAGATAGCTGAGTGAATGCTGACTGTGCTTGGATGTGCTGTGTGTGTGTCAGAGGCGTGGGAACCAGCTATCTGATGAATACTGGCTTATCCCTGGCAGGTGTGCAATGGATGGAAAAGTGTGTGCTTGTGCACCGCAGAGCTTTGTTGTGACTGGGGTTTATGTGTTTTCGTTGGGAGATCATGCAGAGTATAGTGGAAGGTGTGTTGTATGTTTGTGAGGTGTGACTAGTGAGGTTAGGACAATTGTGTATCTGTGTATGTGTGTGCACGTGTGGTTGTATATAGGAGTGTGTAGGGCACCCTATAAGCCATAGAGACTCACAATTTGGGGGATCAACAAATAATGCATTGGTATCAGAGGGTGTAGCCATATGTATATGTAAGGGAATATGTGTGCGTGTGTGCTTGCGTGTGTGTGTGTGTGTGCATGAGAAAAAGAGAGAGAGAGAGAGAGAGCCCCCAACTGACCATGCCTGGATTGGAAGCACTGCTTCTGCTGCTCACCCACCCAGCAAATCACAGCTGGGACTCAAGTCAATGTTTCCAGATTGTTGGATGGAATTTCCATTCACATAGGGCTGTGTAATTTCCACAATGAGGGTGTTCTCCCTCCCCATGACTATCTCACTCTGCTCCTAACCCCATTAAATACTCAAATGCAATTTTATTTTCCAGCTTTATGCCCATTTAGCAAAAGGTCATCATCTTGTTTGCTTGTTTCTATGCTTTTCCAAATAAACATGCAGCAAAGGAGAGCTCTCTGTACCAGCAGTTCCCTGGCTCTCCAGGGCTGTCCAGGGTTCTGGAATAAAGGAGGGGACAGCAGTTCTGCCTTCCCTGGGTGAGGGAAAGCCCTGAGGGCTCATAAACTTTGCCTGATCTGGCCAGGCCACTTTCCAGGCCAAAAGGACTTGGAGCAGAGCTCTCAGGGATCAGATGTTAACAGGGTGGGAGGACACGACATGTTCTCAACTGATTGATCAGTCGAGCCCTAGTGAACAAGTATTTCTTTTACACCATCTGCATCCTTAACTCTGCTAACCATGAAGGGGCTATGACTAGAAGATGATGCCTTGGCCCAGAATACAAACAGAAGCAGAGAGGGCCATGGGAAGACCGTGAAATTACAAAGCTCAGAATCAAAGTGCAGTTGGCTGATGGGTTTGAACTGTCTGCACTTGCTGAGGTTTCGCCTATATCAGGCACGCTGCTCTCCTTTATGTGGCATCTTCCTGAAAATCCCCAGGCCATCCCTGTTTTGTTAGTCTTACCAGCCAATGATAGGCGAACCCATGCAGTTACGTTTTGTAAAACTGTCATCAAGGAGGAAAGGATGAACAGCACTGGGGATTTCTGGGGCAGTGAACTATTGTATACAGTACTATGGCGGCAGGTAGCTTTGTCCAAAGCCACAGACTGCGCCAGCGAGGGCGAGCCCCAACATAAAGCATAGGTTTCTTTGAGTGACAGTGACATGTCGGTGCGGTTTCCTTAGTGAAAGGTGTACTATTTCCTTCCAAAGTACTGTGGACCAGGAACTGCTCTTAAAAAGTACTCTGTTAAAAAATAAAAAATTCCTGGAGCAGCTCATGAAAGAATATTTTTAATTATCACTAACATTGAAAAATGTTTTAAATAGTTTCCATGAATAAACACATAGAAGTAGCCTTCCCATTGCCCATGGAAAAAATGCTTTTATGCAAAATAACTTTTTATAGCTTCTCTCTCTCTGTTTTTTTTTTTTTTTTTTTGCTACTGGGGATCAAACTCACGACCCCGCACTTGCCAGGCAGGCGCTTGTACCACTAAGCTAAATCCCCAGCCCCTAGCGTCCCTTTTCTGATAGTCCATTCTGAATCTTTATTCATTAATTTATTGAACATCTTAGTATTTTTCTTAACAGCTTAAACAAACAGCTGTCTAATAGACATCCTAGAATACCCCTGTTGGAATTCTACAGACAAAAATTTTAAAATGGATTAAAGATTTGAGCAGAAAGATAGGGAGCTATTTTGAAGCAGTGGTCACTGCAAGCGCCTATACCGTGCCTTATTTTGAGTTCAGTTTTAGGCCCCCAAAAGGCTCTTGTTGGCTTCATTTCCCTAAACTGCAGGGAATTCCGTCAGCATGAGGACAGGGGGCAGGAGAGTGGACTATGTAAAGTGGCATCAGTGTGCGCTAGGTGTTACGGGGTGTTTTGCTTTCTTAGATGAACAAGCACAGAAACAGCACCCCAAACTGGTAGGAAGTCACAAGGGAACAGTAGAAAGAACTCTCTAGGGCACAAACAATGATCTGGGGAGTCAGGATGCCTTGTGCAGGGCTGTTGAATCCCAATTCCTTTTCCATTCCATACACAAGGATTTAAATCTGCACGAACTTGAAGACAGGGCTTTATGTGTGTGAATGGCTTCATGAGATGAGGATTCCATTAACCCTGTATATAAAATTATAATGTTTTAAAACCAAATGTAGACCAAGTCCTGACTTGTCTTTACCCGGTGCCCTTTAAATGTCTTTCTCCCTCTGTTTCCTTTTTCGCTTGGTAATGCGCTCCTCATCTATTCCAAGCAGTCTTGGCCTCACCCCGCTCTGCCTTTCCTTCTGGATGTGTGTGGCAAGGATGCTCTCGTCTCTGGCTGTTGGGGATGTGAGGGACCATTGCTGGACATTAGGGCAGGAGGCTTCCGAATGCTTCTCAAGGCTTCAGCATTTCAGCTGAGCCTCACTCAGAGGCCCCTTCGGTCACACTGATCTCAGCCTTGGGAAAATGAGTTTGCTCTCTTGTCCATCTGGGTGCCAAGCCCAGACTGCCCTGTAAGTGCCTGGGGCTGGCTCTGTGGGGACCTGGTAGAGTGGGCCTCCTCTCTGGCACCTATCAGAAAGGCTTCCAGACCCCAGTGCTCCTTTGTTGTCCCCATGCCCACACGATGAGGGCACAGCCCTCCCACTTGGTGCTCAGGACTACCCATGCACTAGAGCAGCCACCTGCCCTCCAGATGGCCTCGCGCACACTGTCGTGCTATCCTGATCCTGCCTTTTGGCCAGGGTCACTTCCTAGCTTCCCTCAAAGTTCCCCCTCCAGCACCCCTTCCCCTTGGAAGGTCTCCCTGTCCCTTCCAAGTACACACCTATCCTGTGTCCAGCACATCCTCTCTGCAGAGAGTGACCACATCATTATTACCTACAACACTAGAGAGAGACAAAGATTCTATTAATCTTGAAGCCAGGACATCAGGCACAAACCAGGACAGATTAGGGGAAACCATTCTCCCAGGCTGACTTCATCTCTGCCTGAAACCATGTCATAGGCTCCCCAGTATTTGTTCCAGTTCAGCGCAGGGCCTTGTGCTTAGAAGGTGCTGATGAATGAGATAAAGAAGAAAGGATGAATGGGTGGGAGAGGGGTGGACAGGTGATGGAGAGACAGCTAGCTAGGCAGGTACCTAAGTGAGGATGGTACTACTTACTTAAAAGCTCCTGTATTTATCAGTTGAAAACTAAAGAAAAAGGAAAAAATAAAATAAAATCCCTCTGCCTGTGTCTGGATTCTCCAAGTTGGCCTCAGTTCCCACATCCAACCCCCCAGTTAAATGTGTTTCTCAGCCTCCCTCTGCAGCCCCAGCTGGAGGGCAGACGCACCCTGGCCTTCGTTTCCATTTGGTTGACTGGATTATACCAGGAGGCAAGCAGTTGCTTCCAGCACAGTGTCTTCCAATAAAGCAGGAGAGACTCACTGTCCAAGAAGCAGTCTACTTGTTTGGACTACACACTAATTGTACTTAAGTCCTAATGGTACAATCCAGGCCCCCAAAACTCAGGGCTGATTTTTTGCTTCTCGCTGGGTACATTTCTTAACTACATGCTGGTAACTTTCTCAATGTCAGGAATGCTAATCAGTTTTTCTGTATTTTTCTCAAACATTTTTTTTTTCTCTTTTTCCTCCCAACTCCTCTCCCCACCCCCATTTCAGAAACGAGAAGGAATCCTCCAGTCTCGGCAAATCCAAGAGGAAATAACTGGTAACACAGAGTATGTCAACACTATTGTTGCCAGCGAGTCTGTAATGGAACACAGATGTTTCTCTGAAATTCATCCATTTGCTGATATTTAGTTTTCATTTATTGGGATTGCAGGAGGGATTAGACTGCAGCCAATGATTAGAGTTTAGCCTTTTCCATGCATTCAAAACATGCCTCTCAATGCTTAAGGTACAAACTTGGGTGGGGAAGTGGGGAGAGGGGAATTAACCATGATTGAAAAATTCTAATTTTGTGGCACTCCAGGAAAAAAGCATGCCCAAAAAAGCCAACCAGCATGAAATCGTCATGCCGTAAACATGGGCTGGAATTTAAATTGTTAACCTTCAAAAGGACGCTTTCTTCCTTTTCTGAATCTGATTTATTTAATCACGTGCCATGACCCAGAAAGCCCCTCTCTACCTTATAGCTGTCTTTCGATTTTTGTTGGTTTGAGGTGTTTTCTTTTCCCGCTACCTCTAGAAATTAGAGTATCAGGACATATAAAGGGCTTACTGTGGAGAACCAGAGTTTTGTTCTGAGGCAGAGAGAGCAGGTTGGTGTGTGGATTTGAGATTGTTGGACAGGCCCTGAGCCCAGGCCCCACACAAAACCAGGCAAGGTGACTTTCCAGTCTTCCAGGTTCACCCTGCTTTCTCCTCGGTCCCTCTTGGATAAGAGCCAGCACAGTGGAAAGAACGAGGATCTTCCTGTAAGCTAGCCTGCCTTGAGCCCCTGAGGCTGTCGGCCTCAGTGTGCTTGTCCTTGAGCGGAGAGTACCTCCTAACCCAGAGAAAGGGTGAGGATCCCTTGTGGTGTCAGCTCTGTTCTCCTGCCCTGTCTTTTATGGCTGCCCTTCCTGCTTTCCCCATCACAGCTGACCCACTCCTTCTAGCCTTGCTTGTCATTAGAAAACTCCCCCACACACACCTCCAGCCATGGCTGACAAAAGCCTGGGACTGTCTACACCGTGGATGTATCTTAAGAAGATTTCGGGAGTGGGGCATTTCAGGACAAGCATAGGGGGACAGCAATGTGAGTCGTCTTTCCAAGATCCCCAGTTGATGGCCATGGAGACGCCATCAAACAGCCTGCTCACAGGGCCGGTCTTGGTGGCTGGAGGTTCACATGATCTACAGGGCATGCCAGATCTTGGCCCTGGCTGGAGCAGAGCTGTCCTGAGGCAGGCTTGCTGGGACTGAACAGAATTCCTCAGAGAATTCCTTGGTGTCCTGTCCCATCCCTCCCAACCGCACATCGAGCTTGTCGGTGTCTAGTCACCAACAAGAGGAAGACAGACCAGAGAGGAGCATGGCTGGGAGAATCTCCTGAATCAGGGGGTGTAAGGCTTCCAATTCCAGAACCATCTCTTGGCCACACATCATGCTTTCTATGTCCCTGCTCTCTACCATCTCTGCCACAAGGAATTAAAATGGGTGGCAACACAGCATGAGTTTCAAGGGCTTTTGTATCTACTGATATTTGTTTTAAACACTCAAACCCCATCAGCCAGAGCTGAGTAAGGATTATGGTATCCTTGTTCTATCTAACAGGTAACTCTAAGGTCATGGTTCTTCCCAGGGCTCTATCTGCTAGTTATCATTTAGCAGGTGATTGGTGTACAAATGGCTAAACCAATGTTGTAAGAATCATGAGAACCAAAAAGATACTGAAAGGAAAAAAAGGACATGTTTTGACTATTCACTGCTAAACCCTTTTCAGGCCTTTGGTGCTCACAGATCCAACTGAGGCATCTACAGTCATCATCTTTACTTTAGAGACTGAGTGACCTGCAGCCCAGGAAGGTTCGATAGCTTGTCCAGACCTAGGTCATACAGAGAAAATAAACTGACTAAATAAGCGGTTCAGCAGGATTTAAAATTAAATAACTAAGTGATCCATATGCTGTGTTTATGCTGCTAAGATTTTGCCCCTTCTTGAGTACAAGGGTGGTTCCATTTCTGCCCCCTTGGAAGAAACCTATCCAGCATCTGGCAGGTGCAGCCTGGGGACATCACAGGATGGACAGACACAAATCTGACCTCCCCAGGCAGTTGCTAATAGCAACCTGGGCAGAGAAGCTCCACACCAGTGGGGTTGCTTGATCTCTGCTCCAAAGAATCCTAATTCTCTGATTTGGACTCCTCGGCCCACATCCAGTATTCCTTCTTAAATGCAAGCAATAATGTGTTTTTATTTAGTACCAAAAAAGAAAAAATCATTAAGCATCTCTATGCCAGACTGTATGCTCATTCCAGTGTATTTGTGAGGCCGAGGGAGAAAGAGGTGGCAATATAGTGAAGTCACAATTGGAGGCAGCACATGCTAAAATGTCAGTGAACCGAGGAGGGGCTGGTGGCAGGCAGGGAGGAGCGGGCTCTCACAGATAGTCATGTTGCTTTCTCTCTTTTCTTCCAGGGCTCTTTCTGGAAGGCATGGTGAGTTGCAGGAGTCTGTCACCTGTCACTGCACCGTGGTGAGGGCTGGGTAATTCTGCAGCAGCTGGGGAGAGCAGGCACCCAGCATGCTGCCTGGTTGTGTGATGGCGCCAGCCTGGTGACACCACTGGCGGGGTCGTAGGGGCCAGCTGCCCGGTGGGAAATAGGGGCTTGCTACATCTGCACTGTCCTGGTGCTTGAAGGTCCAGTTTGCCCTGTGCATGTTGTAGAAATACAGAAAGAGGTGCCTGGACACACTCAGGGACTGTCCCCTCTCCCTGCTCCCCCTTCCCTCATCACCACTCCCACCTCGCCCCTTCCCTAGGACTTTGGACTTTCTAGGGTCCCTGAATGTCAAAGATCTAGCAGTCTCCTTAGCCCATCGGTATGACTGTCTTGGCTTTTCTGTTTTTAAAAATTGGAGAGTGAAGCGATTGGATATTCAGATAACCCTGTACCCCCAAAAAGCTTCAGAGACACTTTAGAACCATGACTGTCACAGTACGCGCAGTGAGGAAAAAGGCCCAATTCCAGGTGAAGCTACCTGACACCTGACTGGCATCCGTGCCCTCTGGCTGGAGACCTCCCTGACCCCACCCCAGGTCCCCTCCCCTGCCCACCCCTTGACTCTGAGACCATGGCTGCTGTGCATGTTCTAAGCATCCCAACAGGGAGAGTGACCTAGCTGTCCTAGTAACCTAATGTTCACTACAGTTAATATTTTGAAATAGTCTAATCATGCTAAAAACAGTGCACATTGGTAAAGCATGTCAGAGTTTATAGAGCCTGAGCACATGTCTCATGAAAAACCTGGGGGAAATGTACTTTTCAAATGATGCTTTCAGAGGAAACCAAGGCACAGAGAGTTGACATGACCCAGGTCCTGGAGGAGAAAGCACTCATGTTCTTTCTGGGAGCTCATTGAGTTCCTGCCCTCATGTCTATGCCTTCTGCTAGGGTATTTGGCTTGATTCCCCTGTTTTAGAAAATTAGGGGGTGATGTGATTGGATATTCCAGTAACCATCTGCCTCCAAAGAATATCAGGGGCACTTTAGAACTATGTCTGCATCGTGATACAGTAGAATAGCCACAGCGAGGACAAAGGACCTATCCTAGGTCACATCTCTCACAGATGCCCCCTTCTCAGCCCAGTGAAGGGCTGACACACAGAAAAACATTACATGGGGAAGAACCCCAGTCCAGCTCAGCCCAATCCCAGAGTCCAAAGTTCCCAGCACCCACTGTTCCCCAAAGCATTCTCCACAGTAGCCGCACATGTGGTTTTAAAGGCTCATGGTCTGGAAGTGCTGCGTGTTTGCACCATGAGCCCACCCGGTGCACTCTACATTACGATGTCCCCCTCTTTCAGAACGTGATGCCTTCGACACCTTGTTTGACCACGCGCCAGACAAACTCAATGTAGTGAAAAAGGTAGGAGGAGGCACCTCGAGGGAGTGAGGGTGGTGGGGTGCAGCAGGACATTAGGACAACCCGTCCCTGCAGACATGGGGGTCCCCAGTGTTGGGCTCACCTGTCCACTCTCAGCAGCACGTCGCCCAGTCCCCTTCCTCACCCATCGATGCCTACCTCGCCGTCCTCCAGCCTGACCCCGGCCTGCCCTGCTCCTCACACAGCACCGCCCCTTCCCTGGGTACAGACGGCTGCACCACCAAAGAAGGGAATGGGAGGAAGGACCCAGCCCCCAACCCTGGGCTCAGACTTCCCACCTGTCACCCTGCCTCTTGGCTCTTCCCTGTCCCTCTCTCCCCTGCACCACGTGGGACACCAAGGCAGAAGCCCACACTTCCCCCACGAGCCTCAGGTCTTTCCTACTGGTCCTCACAAGCTCCCAGGGCCACCTCCTGTGTGGCTGTCCCTGCAGTCTTCTCAGCACCCTGTGCTTCTTTCAGACTCTCATCACATTTGTGAACAAGCACCTGAATAAACTGAACTTAGAGGTCACGGAACTGGAAACCCAGGTGGGTGGCTGCGCACGGACCCTGAGGGCCAGGAGGGCGTACATGGCCCAGACCCAGCTATCCATACTGAGGGTGCAGGTGTGGGGCTCCCGCCTAGAAGCTCACAGGGCTGAACTGGCTGGAATCTCTCTCTGGATCTTCCCCAGCTGTTGGTATTAAAAATTTTCAGGAACACCTGCATATTCTTCAGTGTCAGCGTTTGGCCATACAACCACCTCATCCCTAAATATTTCACCTATGTCTCTGAAGAATAAATATAATCTCTTAGACAATCACAGCATGATTAGACAATGGAGGCAGTTGACATCGATACAACCTGTTTGTTGAATTGTATGAATTTTTGGTATATTGCAACATTGAACTTCTGAGTCTCCTGCCTTTGCCTCCTGGGGAGCTGAGGTGACAGGCATGTGCCACCATACCTAGCTGTGTGGCTGTTTTTGACCAACTGAAACGGCAGCATTGCGCAGTTGGAGAAAACACTCTCTTCCTATTGTGCCAGCTGCCCCTCCTCCTCCTGCCCTGCCTTTGGTTGCCACATCTCCTCGGCCTCTTTAATCTAGAACAGCTCGGCCTTTCTGGCAGGATGCTGGCCCATTGGTTTAGAGAACGTCCCCTGGTTTCTGTCCTCATGATGAGGTTTCAGTAACAGCCCTCCCCTGGTGGCACTGTGTGATGGCATTTGTCCCCGCCAGCCCCATTACTGGGGGTGGCCTTATGAAGGTGACACTTGCTCCATTTCCTGACTAGAACCTATTACAGAACCCCTTTTCTATCCACATCTATATTTATGCTTAACAATTGTGTCTGGGATCGAACCCAGGTCTTTGCACATGCTCAGCAAGTGCTCTACCACTGAGCTACATCCCCAGCCCTGGTAACTACTCCTGACACCTGTACCCCGACTCCCATGTCCTCTTATTCTGGCTGAATTTCTGTTGTCTTCCAAGTAATGGGTGCCACTCATCTTTTGTAAAGGCAGTCACAAGATCTCTTCCCAAGTTGTTCCCATGTGTGTCTGGAATGATCATCATACACTCTTCTGGGAAATAAGGAACATTCTGGAAAGGGGTTTCCTGGGCAGGGCTCAAATGGGCTCTGAAGTTTCCCCTTGGTGTTCAAGGCGAGTTGCTCACTGGCACTCCAGTGCTGTGGGGTGTTGCCTGCTCTTCCCACCCCCTGGGCAGAACTAGCTGCAGCAGGTGGGAAGCAGTTTGGCTGGCCTTGGGGTGCTGAGTCACTTGCCCCTGACCCAATGTCCCTCCTGGGCTCATAGATGGGATTCCATTGTTCTCAGCCTGTTCTGGCCACAGCCAGTTGCCTAGCAGGAAGGCGTTGATTTCAACAGAATCTGAGTTCCACTCTCCTGTGTCCACCCTGGGTGGCGTGAGATGAGTCACACACAGGCCCTACCCTCCCAAGAGCCCCAGGGAGGCGCTGGCCTGGCTCATGGCATTAGCCACAGCCCCCCCCCCCGCCCCGCCTGTCACCCCACAAAAGCTCAGCAAACACACACTGGGCCCAACCCCATGCCAGCAGTTCTGTCTAGGTCCTTTAATCTTCCCGAGCCGAGGCTAGGACATTTGGCCTTTTGTGAACTCCAGCAACTAGTGTTAGCGGCCACAGTGGTGGCCCAGCCTCCTCTAAAAGGGTCTAGAACTTCAGATGTGCACTGACCTCTGGCCTCTCCAGTGGCCTCCACACCTGGAGCACTGACTGTTCCCAAAGCACACTCACCCCAGCCCCCACGGCCTCATTTCGGCCTCATCAGTAGCGCCACTGTCCCAGGAAGGGACTGGGCTCTCATGCTGCCACAGTGCTGTCTTGGCCTGCAAGAGCTCAGAGGCTGACTCCTAATTTCTTTGTTGTTATCCCAGTCATAGCAATAGTTAATATTTATTAAGTGCTGCCCCCATGCCAAGCCGTTCGCAGGTACTTTGCATGCCTTAGCTGCTTTAGTCCTGGTGATGGGATAGAAAGCCTGACTGTATTGTGCCATGTTACAGATAAGAAAAAGGAGGTGTAGAGAATTACAAGTCTCTGAGCTAGCAAATAATGAGGCTGGAACTGGGACCCCAGAGGCCCAGCTCCCAAGCCCCATCACATTTGCCTCTCAAGCAATGGGGAAGTGAGACCGAGGAAAAGAGCATGCCTTATAGGACATCAGTGTTTGCTTCCTAAACCGGAAGCCACCTCACTAGCCTTCCATTCACCTTGAACATCACCTTTCCTTCCTGTACCCACCCTAGCTGACTCCACCACCCCTCCTCGTCCTTCCTGTGTGGACAGGATCCCCTTCCTCCAGGAGCCTGTCTGATGCTTTCAGTAGGCCAGGGTGACCTTTTTCATCTCAGAGCTGTGGCCACATTGCCTGCACCACAGTTCCCCCAACACCCTGACTGAGCTCCTCATGCATGGGAATCACTCCTGACCCGACTCTGGTCCCCATACCTGGGTCGTGAATATCAGGGAGCCCAGGGCCATGGGCTTGTGGCTCCTGTTAGCAACCTCCCTGCCTCAGAGCAGACTGCGGGGGAGGGAGGACCTTTGGGGTGGTGACGTGGTGGCTGATGAGCTTGGCTGGGAGACTGAGGGCCATTGTCGTCACCTGGCTGTCCCCACAGTTTGCAGATGGCGTGTACCTGGTGCTGCTTATGGGGCTCCTGGAGGGCTACTTTGTGCCCCTACACAGCTTCTTCCTGACTCCAGACAGCTTTGAACAAAAGGTAAGGGGGTGGAAAGCACCAAGGGGAGCCCAGCCCATACTGTGACCTGGCACCTTCTGCCAGCTCTCCAGTGCTGAGGTAGGGCTCATTCCCATGAGCAGCCCCTCTCGCCCCTTCTCCAGAAGCTGCTCTGGTCCCCTGTGCTCCTGCTGAGTACCCAGCCAGCCTCACCTCTCCCCAGAGAGGTGACAGACACAGTGGCCACGAGGCCAGTCAGAACCCAGGCCCATGCCCAGCCTCATTCCAATAGCCTCCCATCAGCCACACTGTCCTGCTCACATGACAGGAGGCAGCTGGTCCAAAGCAGAGATCTGCCTCTTGAACCTGTGTAACCATCTCACGCTCCTCAATGCTTCTCTATCATCTTCGAGTTTGAAGTTCTGGCCATTGATACGGGAGCATGGCAAGACAGGAAGAAAGCTCCTCCGGCAGTAGACCAGAATGGGCAAAGCTGCCCAGTGTGGCCTTCCATTTCTGTATCCATGTTCTCCTTTTTTTAGCTCAGCCTTTCCCCTCTGGCTCCAGTGCTGGGCTCCTTCTCCTCCCAGGGCAGCACTGCTGGGGGTCTAGGCTGAGTGTGCAACAAGTGACACACGTGCTACCTCTCTCTTGCTAGGTCTTGAACGTCTCCTTTGCCTTTGAGCTCATGCAAGATGGAGGACTGGAAAAGCCAAAACCACGTCCAGAAGGTACTTTGCTCTTTCTTGGGCTGAGGACAACAGTGGGAGGCTTTCTTCCTGCACGCAATTGTTCAGGCTGCAGGGAGAGGGTACGGTTCTATAGCAGAGGGAAGAGTTTCTTTCCTGGAGCCTTCTCTCTTGGGTGCCAAGTTGTCCACCCAGGTGGCTTCGGGACTGTCAGGCAGCCCTGCACTCAGCCTCTAAGACAGTTGGGCAATTTGGCCAGCTCCAAGTCTGCCTGAGGATGAAACCTGATTTTGGGGGTTTGGGTTCCAAATAATACTTCACTATCCACGGAGGATCCATTCTAAGAATCCCCAAGGATAGCAAAATCCACAGATGTTTGGGTTCCTAGTGTAGAGCAGTGTAGTTTTTGCATGTAACTTGTGCATCTCTAGGTGGCTTCTAATATAATATAAATGCTACAAGGACAGTTGTTACACTGTGTCAGTAGGGTACAATGACCAAAAAAAAGCCCATATGTGTTCATACAGATGTAGTTTTTGCTTTTGAATATTTATGAGCTGCAGTTGGCTAAATCTGTGAACCACAGAGGGCAGACTGTATAAGACTGGGGGGGAAATGCTCACATGCTCACCCAGGGTGTATGTGCGCCTTCGGGAAGAGGAGGCGCGTCTCACTCAGTAACCTTCTTAATACAGACCTTTATTTTCACTACCACTCACTGACTGCAATATTTCCTTTCACCAGTGCTGGTGAGTCAGGACTGTGTCACAGATCCTGTGTGTTTATGTCAAATTAGAGCACTGAGCAGCCTGGCCACTGGCCCTTGAGCTGGCACTTTGCTGGTCATTTAAAGGGGACAAGTAGGGGTATACTGTGACACCCCACTGCTCCAAGCTCCTCCACCCTGACCTGCTAGACCTGGCTGGGCTCTGGTCTAGCAGGCCTGGGACCGGGCATATCGTGACACACAGAGGAGTGAGCCCATCCGTGGCCTCAGGGCTCAAGCAGGGAGGAGAAAAGATGTGCCAGTCACCCAAACAGAGTGACTGTTGTGACAGCAGCCATAGAAGAAGCTGCTGTAAGGATTGAGGAGTTGAGCCTGCTTCTGCCTGAAGACAGTGGGGAACAGTTCGATGACAGTGGTGACATTTGGTCTGAAGTGTGAGGATGGGGAAGCAGTTGGGTGGGTATTGGGATGGAGGAGTGAGCCTGAATCCTACCTGGAAACTCACTGTCAGCTCCAGCCAACAAACATCAACCCCTTATTCTCATTCATTCCCACTATGCCCTGAACCCCTGGTCATTTTAGAGAGGACCCCTAGTATGATTTGTGGCTCTCCAGCAAGGCCACTATGGCTGTCCTAATGCTATTAAGAATGGACTCATGGCTTCCTGTGGGGAGAGGACAAGCACCTTGCTTCCAGCAGGATACAGAGGATGAGTTTTGTTTATCCCTTTGGCTGCTGTTTTCTTCAGCTGCTTCATGGGAAATGCTTGCTCTGACAGTTTGATGGTCAGGCACTGGTTTCCCTTAGGACAGGTGCTTTTCCCAGTGTCAGTCAATCTACGAGACCATTTCAGCATCTAGATGAGATCTCTTGTGCAATGACTGAACTGCTTCATATGAAACTTCTCCGAGCAAAGTGAATGGAAAAACACATCTGCTTTGTTTGTTGTTACACTGGGCATGGTGCCCATGCTGAAAATTTCCAGTGCGTAAAGGAGAATTGAAACTGGGAGTCTTGACATCAGATCTGGTGAAAAGTGAGTCCCAGCATCCCTCTGCATCTGGACTTCCACCTAGATAGCCAAAGTCCCCAGTAAACGCTGAGACGTCACACAAGGTGCCAATGGGGCTCATCCCATGAGGGTTTCTCCGCATCAGATTGCCTGTGATGGAGGCATTTTTGTGGCAAAATGCTTTTAAGATCAGGAAAACACATTCTTTGCCGTGCTCTTTGACTTCAAAGCTGTCTTACGCCTTCAAATCCCCTAGAAACTTTGCATCTATAGCTCAGGTGACTTCTGCTGCCCTGGCTTCATGACCCTTAAGTATTCTAACTAATGTAAGGCAAGGGTGACAGCATCAAGGTTACAGCCAATGTGGTAGCTGAAATACCAGCATGAAGCAGGTAGCTTTTTATTTAGGGTGGCACAGGTTTTCAAATGCATGTGCCTCTCCCATTAGCACCATTCAAGTGGACTCCAGGTGTGGCTAAGAGTCTCAGGCCAGGCTGGTGGAACTCAGAACTCTAGTACCAGGAAGGACTGAAATCCACAGGATAAGCAGCAGCCCAGTAGAATAGCTAAAATGTGAGGAGAGTAACAGTTGGGCTCAGACCAGGGCAGGCAATGCTGAAAAGCCAGAGAGGTGTTGGCAGCATAGAGCCAGCGGTGAGTTCACCTGGGGACTTAGTCTGTGGCTGATAATAGGAAACTGTCAACTCCTCTTCCACATTTCCCTGGGAGGTAAGAGCACAGAAGCCAGCACTGGCAAAAATGTCAGTTTGACCCAACCAAGTGTTAGGAAAGATGTGGTAGCAACAGTAACTGCTGGTGTGAATGTGAATTCATATGCTTATTTTGGAAAACTGTCCTTACCTAAAGCAGTTGAAAATTTCTAATACCCCATGTGGCAGGCAAATTAGTATCTCCCTAAAATATGTGCTAATTCTTGGAATCTGATCATATGTTACCTTGCATGGCAAAAGGAACTTCACAGATATTAAATTTATGATCTCAAGATAAGGATATTATCCTGGATTATCCAGGTAGCTTAATCACAACTCCTGCTAAGTGCGAGAGGACAGCAAGAGTCAGAGTGATGTCAGTGTCGCAGATGAGACTCACCCAAACCGTGGCTGACTAGCACAGGGTGATAAGCCGAAGAATGCAGAGGGCCCTAGGAATTTGGAAAAGCAAGTTCAAAGGATTCTCCAGTAACACCTTCAGAGGGAATGCAGCCATGCCTACACCTTGGATTTTAGCCCAGAGAGACCAAGTTTGGACTTTTGACCTCCAGAACTGTGAGACAGTAAATTTGTGTTGTTTCAGGCCACCAAATTTGCAGTTGTTTGCTACAGCAGTAATAGGAAATCGTATATGCCACAGGCCCATTATTCTCCTCACAACTATGTTCATTCATGTGTCTCGGTCTCTCCCTCATTGCCGGGATGAAATACTGGACACTCGCTATCCAAAGGAGGAGAGGTTTACTTTGGCTCAGATTTTAGAAAGCTCAGACCTGTGCAGTTGGCTGGTTCCAGGCCGAAGCAGCATGGCAGAGGAAGAGTGGTTCACGTCATGAGATCAGGAAGCAGATTGTCAAGGGAGGGCCAGGAAGAGAGAACCCTTCCGGGTCATGCCTGCAGTGACCTGCCTCTTCTGACCAGCCCTTAACTCCTAAAGGCAAATCAGCTGTATCATCCTGTGATTCCATCACCTTCCAAATGCATAAGGCTTTGGGGACCATTTCAGATCTAATATTCCAGGAGAAAATCCCAAGAATACTCAGGACTCTTATACATTGTTGGCAGGAATATAAATAGTTACAGCCATTAGAGAAAACAGTACAGAGGTTCCTCAAAACATTAAAAATAGAACTACCATGTGATCCAGTAATACCATTACTGGGTATCCATCCAAGAAATGAAATCAGTATGTCAAAGAGACACCTGCCCTCCCTCAGTCAGTGTAGCACTAGTCCCAATGGCTGAGACATGGAAACAAGGGCACGCCCATCAACCAATGAATGGACAAAGAAAATGTGGCATATATACACCTGTCCCTGTGACTGAGTGGACTGGCTTGGAGGACATTATGCTAAGTAAACTAAGCCAGGCACAGAAAGATAGAATCATGTATAGAATCTAAAATGTTGATCTTAAGGAAACTGAGAACAGAGTAGAGGTTATCAGGAGCTGGAGAGGGGGGAATGGGGGGAGGCTGGTCAGCAGGTACGGAAGTTAGAGTCGGACAGGAGGAATAGGTTCTGCTGCTCTGTTCCCCAGCAGGCAAATGTAGTATGCAATAATATATTATGTATCTCAACATAGCTACAGCAGGGTAGGTACAGTTAGCAATATTTTATTATATAAATCGAAGTAGCTACAAGAGGATTTTAAATAGTCTCACCACAAAGAAATGGTAAATACTTAAGGCAATGAATATGCTATTGCCCTGATTTGATCAGTACCATATATTAGCGAATGGAAATATTACATTATATCTCATAAGTATGTGTGTGTGTGTATATATATATATATATTCAAATATTTTTTAAAAGACAAAAATATGATATCCAAAACTTGGGACAGTTCTCAGATGGACCTGGCATGGCGGCCCACGCCTGTAAATTCAGCACTGTGGGAGGCTGGGACAGGTCAGTTGCAAGTTCACACTTAGCTGGGACCATGTAGTGCCTTAGCAAGAGCCTGTCTCGAAATTTTAAGCCATTTTTGAAGGACTGGGTATAGAGCTCAGTGCGAAGGCCTTGGTTCAATTCCTAGCACCACAAGAAAGAAAGAGGAGAG